>ML820511.1:206608-235459 GCA_009831015.1 Picea engelmannii | reverse complement strand
TCTCCCTCTTCAACAATCAGAGATTCTTCTTCTCAAGAGATTCTTCTCAAACTTTCGCTCATTCGCTGCCTTCGATCATTCACTGCATTCGATCATTCACCTCTCTGAACTTATCTTCTGTTTGCTTGTCGATTACAAACTTGTTGTTCTCATGTCATCTTCACTGTTGCCATCAATGACAAGCATTCGCTGTCTGTTAACTGTCTGTTAAATATTTGCCAACACATCGACCTCGAGAAGGGCTTGTGCCTCATTTCATGGGAAGAAGGGGCTAAAGGCCCAAAGGTATTGCAGCTGCAAAAAGTTAAAATCCATAAATTATCCATCTAGATTCTTGCCCTAAGATCCCGAGAGTAATGAAACGCTTCTCCATAAAAAAATGAAGGACCTTAAAAAAAGAAAATAGATAATTAATAAATGTCACACTTGTTGGGGGAATGTATTTGTAGTGTATTTTAATTTCTAGTGCATATGGCACTCAATGTGTTCCTAAATTCAAGTGGCATTGCGGTGCTCTTTACTTTCCATTGCACATAGCACTCAATGTCTAGACCATAATAAATTAAAGGCAAATGAAGGGGCTTGGAAAAATGATGCATTGAAAATGAGGGATGCAACTCACCCTCCACAAAGGCACCTATAAATGAGACAATATGATCCCTTGATATGTCAAGAACCCAATGCCCAAAGGTCATAACCCCATCCACCTCATACTCATTACATGGCCTAGAGAGGGTCTTCTTGGGAAACACTCCTTCACTTGGGGATTGGCCTACCCAATAGGGAACCATGACAACCCTCCCATACTTAAATTTGACAAATTTTATAAGTTCTTTGAGCATTGGTTTAGTTTGAAAAGGGGATATTTAATGCACATGTTTGGGTGTTTCTTTTATTAAATGTGGCTTACTTGGCATGATACAAGTGACTTGTGGACCCTTGGAGGGTGTACTTGTTTGTCTTTGCAAGACCTTACCCAATGGAATGCATTCACGAAGGGACTAAACCACTTGGATCTTCATAGGGGATTGAAATCCATTTGGATGGATGCAGCGCCCCACTCATTAGGGGCCTTGGAATATGAATGTTGCACTTGAAATGAAGCCTCTAGCACATGGACATGGATAAATTACATGAATAAAGGGTGACATCACCCTCCTATGCTCAAATGTACTCTTCTTGGAGCATGATGTCATATTTTGAGGGGATGTTTTACCATTTAGATGCACTAGGTGGTGTTGTGGGCTTGAAGCCCCATTCTATTGCTTGCTTTGGGGATGATGTGACTCTCATCTATCTTGACGTCCTAGCCTTTGGAGGCTTTTCCATCGGTGCATGTGACACCTTGGAGAAGTATTTTGTGGGCTAACATCCCATATTTTTGTCATTTTTGGTCATTTGTAAGCCTATATGGGCAGAAAAGCAAGACGTCTTATTATTTAAGCATTGTAACTTACGTTTCAGACATAAAATCATGGATTTAATTGTAAAGTGAACAAACTAGGGCTTGATTATCCTCATATAAATATGAGGCAAGTCATTTGTCACAAATATAACTCATCACTTGGATATTTCTCTCTTGGAGTGAAATTTCGGCCCTCTTGGTCAATTTGTTATCTCTTATTTTCTTGTCATTATGGATGCTATACTTGTCTATTGGTGGAATAAAGGCTAGCGACTTCTCTTGGATGCTTCTTCTTGTAAAATTGTTGGAATATATTTAATAAGTAATGGTTTTGCATGCTATCTATTGGATTGGGTAAGAAATTTTTTCAATATTGTGTGTTTCTTCTTGAATTAAAGGTTATTTTGTTAAACCCTACGAGGATCATAAGGGCATACAACCTCCATCAAGGAAATTTCTGCATATTGTTATTGAAAGGGTGTATATTCCTTGGGATTAAGAGGGTTTACACCCCTAGAATATCAACAAAACCCTAGTTGTGACCAAGCAAGAGACTCCATAACCCAATAGATAAGGCGCTAATTGCATTAGAGATTGAATATTATTGCATCGGTAAATGTGAAATTTGAGAGATTCAATTGTTCAAGTTTGGATTTAAATTTTACATGCTTTAAGCTATTTTGTGCCCTAAGGGAATCTTGATTGGCTAAGTGATTGTGCTGCTGTAATAAACATTAAGATACATCCATTAGGGCTGCAACAAACTCACTCTTTTGTACTCTTTTCCATTTTTTCTACCACTAAAGATTATTTGTAAGCTATGATACATATTCTATGGATGATAAGATATTGATTGGGTGGTTTACTTGCTAATTTAAGTGGCTATAACTTGCTGCTGTAAAAAAAAATTGCTACAGCCATAGGGCTGTTACAAAACTCTTATGATAACACTATTTTACAACCCTCTTTTGCTATCAAAGTCTTGGTTTAAACATTGAAATATTGTCTACTAATTGCAAGCATTGTTATCCAATACTATATTTTGACTTTGATGATTTGATTTGCAGCTGTTATAAGTTTAATCTTGCTGATATATCATTGTTTACTGCTACAATTTTGGGACAAAAAGGTTTCTTGTTGATTTCCTACTTGTCTTGGGGCTTATTACATTATATATTGTCTTGTTTTGGTTTGTCTAACACTGTTTTGCAGGTACACAACCTTGGAAACCATTTACCAATTCCAAAGATTCTCTCCTCAAGTCTCAAGTTCATCTTATACCTTGACCTATAGGGGTTTTATTCTAGCTCCTTGTTTCTCTCCTTGCAATCCCCCTAGGGTCACCCGGGAAGCCTTGCTTGTGTTGGAATTTTCCTTCACACTACTAAATATGAAGTCAAAATTTGACAAAAACTTCCGACAATAAGGATAAATCAATCATATCATTGAAAATTATGACATAATATTAAAATTTTAATCTTTTTTTTATGGGTGCCCCGATGAACTTCCGACTTCCAACACAGATGTATATCCATCGATATTTCGATGATAGTTTGTTGATGTATCGACAAATGTAGAGGATGTCAACTAGCTATTTGAAAACAGTTTAACGGTCGATGCCTTCACTGACTTGGTCAACTTTGACATAGTCAACGTTCATTGGAAGATCGATGATGGTTAGTGTTTTCGACTATTTTGTTGTAGGTGTGATGGTTATAAAATATTTTTGTGATCATTGTTTGTTGCATGATTTATTAGTCTTTTTTCTATGTGCTACTTGCCTCAAATCAAATTCTTGATCTACATAGCATGGATTTTGTACTTTGAAGGTTACAAATTTTTAATATTACTTGTCTCTTTTTTAAATACCCAGATTGGATCCCTAACCCTCAGACCCTATTTCATTTGGGGACACAAATTGTTCCCTAGGAAATAAGTATGAACATGTATATTCATTTCCATTTAATTACAATACAATTTGTCTTGGTCTAGTTCTCTTTTATTATTTTATTTTATTACTTGCTTATAGTTAATATTTGGAACTTATGTGGTAAAAATGTATGGTTTTGATTTGTTGATTAATTGTTGATTAATGTTATAAACCTTTAATAAATCTATGACGAAAATGGATTAATTATCTAGTACAGATGGGGTCAATATAATTCGATGACATTTGTACTGTAAGAATATATTTGTATATTAGTGTACTTATATTGCTTCAGTGGATTTTGTTGTAAATATAGGAAATCCCAATACCAACACCTGAAGAGAGTGAAAGGACGATTTCTAGGTTAAGAGTTGCATTGAAGGCATAGGACAGTACTGATGGGAAATGTTATTTCCCGTGCAATCAATGCAGGGGCTTGAAAAGAAGAAGAATTGTAATGAAAACAATTGAAAGACATTGTTTTACATATGGGCATTGTGAAGGAGGGCATACATTTCGTCCCATGGTAAGTTATTCATTATATATGTCTTTGTATTGATTGTATTTATAAAATTTTATTTTGTTTTAATATTTGTTATATACAATAATTTTATTAATTGTTTGTAATTGTAAAGATAAATCCTCCTAGGTGTTTGTCGTTGGATAAATATTTGCCAAGTAGCAGTAGAAATACTATTGTACAAGATGTGGAAGATGGTATGGATATTTAAGATGAATCCAATCATATGGAAGAAGATGACAACAATAATATTGTTGAGTCAGATGATGGGACAAATAGATTGATCCAGGACACCTTTGATCCTATCGACGAGGAAAACGATGATGGTATTTATGATGTACCTATGCTTGAGAAGGAATAACAACCCCTTTATGAAGGCTCAAGAACAAACATTTTCTCTGCTATAATGTTGTTGGTGAACTTGAATGTATTGAATGGTTTGTCAAACACTTGTCTCACACAGATCCTAAGGTACGTGATATAATTTGTCACATATTATACATAAAGGTTGACTTTATTTTTCTCTATTTTTAGTGTTAATTAATGTGTAAATTAAGGATGCAATATTTTTTATTACTATTATTTACATTAACTAGTTATTTTTTATGTTGTAGATTGTTAGGTGAATGTTTCTTACCATTGTCAAATAATTTACTTCACACATACCGAAAGATGTGTATCATTATGAAATATATTAGAATGAAGTATCAGGGTATTGATGCATGTCTGAATGATCATATTATATATTATGGACAATATGCATCGAAAACGAAATGCCCTAAAGTCAAATAAGTAGATATCGAACCGATCAAGTAACAAAACAAATGCCTCACAAGGTTCCTTATCATATTTTGATAATTCCACATTTGCAACAATTGTTCAGGTGCCAAAGCATTGCATAGTTTATGGATTACTATGCACACACAAAAAATGAAGATGGTGTTCTTTGAATTCATGCAGATGGTTCTACATTTAGGAACATTGAAGAAAGATAGCCAATTTTTAAAGAAGAGCCTCGTAATGTTAGGCTTTCATTGGCAGTTGATGGTGTCAATCCATTTAGTGAGGTCAGGTCTATATTTTACTCAGTGTGGCCTATTTTTGTTATAAAAAATAACCTTCCTCATTGGATGTCAATAAAGAGGGAGCACACAATGTTGGCAATGATCGTTCCAGGTATTTGTTTACAAAATTGGTTTGAATGTTGTATTTTTTTTCTCATTCGTTCCATATATATATAAGGTAGTAATTATGTGTAATTTCACCCAATTAGGTAAGTACCAAGTGAAATATATGAATGTATATATTGATCCTCTTGTCAACGAGCTACTAAATTTATGGCATGGCATCACTATGTACCACATCTCTAGACCAATAGGGAAAAATCAATTTCAATTCCATGGAATACTTACATGGAAAATTCATGATGCCCCATGGATGACACATTTTTGTGGTATGTAACATACCGATGCACTTTAATAGTATATAAGTTTATGAAAATATGATGCATGCTTCTTAAATATCACTTCCTTGTTATATAAATAATACTCACATTAATCCATATCTTGCAGGTCTTCAAGCAAAGGGTAAATTTACATGTCCAATTTGTGGTCATAGGATGAAATCTCGTCGTTCAAGAAGTCTAGGAAAGGAGGTGTTTGATGAGTATAGGCACTTCCTTCCACTAGTACATATGCTTCATTTTTTGACATCGTTATGACGCCCATCTGACGATTACCCATCTGACTTCTGAAAAATTCCCTCCTCATCTATTCGTCGAACCACTTTCACCGTACTATCGACAATCCTTAAAATATGTCGGAGATCCGACGAAACGGACTGCCATGTGGCATCTGTGGAGATAATTTACAAAACAATTGTTCTTCGCATAGAATCATCGCAATGACAACTATCATAAAATGGAGGTATTATGACACATTGATCTACCACGTGTTATTTTCCAAGAAACCATTTTACCAACGATGATAGTCGTTACTGTGACATAGGCGCGCTTAAGTACTTTCAGAAAGCTGACAAGAAATCCATCCAAATTGTGACTTTATTGTTGATGTCCTACGTCGGCGTTGCATTCGTCGGTTATGCAATGATATGGTGTGCATAATCATCGGAGGAGAGACACAAAACAATTCCAAGAATGTGATGGATTGACATCGGAATTTCGATGACCGTACAATAAAACTAAAATATATATATAGGGAGCAGGTTGAACTAGATGTAGATGACAATGTTCTGGATATATGATGATATAGAAAATTAGGATTACAATATCTATTTTTTCATAAAACCCTAATTTAAGCTTGTTAGAGCCTAAACAACTAAAAATGCACAACCACTCTTAAGAGATACATGTTTTTCTTTTAAACTTTGATTAGTTTATGCCCTTGTGCAAAAATGCACGCTAGGATTCACTAAAATGCACGCTTAGGTTTAACACACCTGCAACTTGAGTGGTTCAAGTTTCTGAGGGTATTTTACATAATTTTACACTTGTCTACATATTTAGATTTTCATTTGCAAACATAAAAGTGGTTGATGTGTAAAAGGTGCAAATTCTACCTTGTAAATTGAGAGACCAAAACAATAGAAAGTGACGTAATGAAAATGCACACCCATGCTTCTATATAACTCCAAATTTAGTTATCTAATTTTTTGGGTGAATTTAATAACATTCTTAATCTTTTTTTTAACAGGAACTGAACAAGAACTTTGTATTAAATGGCTTTGCTCGAGGAAAAACAATTGTCAAAATTTACAAAAAGAGTCTTGAATGAAATAAACTACCACTATGTGAATTGTATGATATATAATACATATAGAAACTTATAATTTTGGGTAGCGAAGCTGCCATATACTCTTATATATTTTCCTAATAGTAAGATGCATTTAAAAAACTTCATTACACTATATTAAAATGCTACCCATCATGTCTTCCAACTGTTCTCTGAGTGTTTTCTTCTATTTCCATGGGAATTGATTCATGTACTCCATGTGCTTCATCTGATTGATTGATCTGATGTCCTTGAGGAGCAATTCTTTCTCTGAAATAATTTTTTCCATGTTCAACCATGTTTAGTCTTTGAAAAAGTGTTGTTTCCAACTCCTGAATTCTTTGTCTTTCAATATCTTGTTCCTGTAGATGTCTTACTTATTGTTCTAACTTCGTTGTTTTCTAGATGAACATTAACATTGTTTGTTCCAATGCAATTGTTTTTTGGTTTTCATGAACGATGCTTTCAGTTTTGCTAAGAATAAGGGACTTAATACTTTCCATATTACTGGTTCTTCCTGCATTCTTGCTGTATTGAACCTATATTCCTTCCAAAATTTCTTCAAAGCGCTTCATATAGCCTTTGACCTCATTCCAAAATGGGTCCATTATTATAGAAATGCCCCAACTTTTTATGCTATTGTCTATGATCTTAATGATCAAAACACAATGATATGGATGCTCAAAAATATTATCAAATAGGGGGATACAAATCGGGGAGAAGGGGAAAGGAATTAGGATTTGGGGGAAAATCCCAAAGGATAAGAGGAGAGGGAAACCAAAGATGGCAAGGGAATAGGGTAGAGGGGAGGCGCTAAACAAACCGGACATGTCAAAGAC
This sequence comes from Picea engelmannii, assembly GCA_009831015.1. Lineage (NCBI taxonomy): Eukaryota > Viridiplantae > Streptophyta > Pinopsida > Pinales > Pinaceae > Picea > Picea engelmannii. The sequence continues at coordinate 227,979 of ML820511.1, read as the reverse complement.
AGGACAAGAAAATGAGAACATGGGTTGAGAACGGGAATGGAAAGGATAAAAAATGGCTTAAAAAACCTCTAACAACTCAGAAAAATTTATACTAAGAAACCTAATGCTACCAATGTCCAAGAGCTTCTTGATAAGAACTGTGGTAACATTATCATGAAAATCCTATGAGTACCTGGAGATTGGAGATCAATGGACAACGATGGGATCTTGATCTGAAGAAGAAAATCTTCTTGACTTGGACGAGTGACAAGGGCCAAGCCTCTGGGACCAGAACATTGAACCTGTTGGATTTCCCATTCTCGGGTTCACATATAACTACGCTTATCACATGCTTGGGGAATTTTTCACATAAATGGTCTTTAATTTCAAGAGGGTTGACAAGACCACAACACCTTTCCCAATGAAATAGCCTTTTCCACGTTGCATCATAACCGTCATGGTATGGGATTAGTCATTAATTCACTATTAACTTCCATTTCGCCTTAAATAAACTGGATCCAATTTTCACATTCTTATCCAAGACTCTAGAAAGATTAAAATGGAATACATGAATGAACAAAATACTTGTTTTGATTTTAAACATTAATTTATGCCCTTGTGCAGAAATGCACATCAGACTTCAAAAAAATGCATGCCTAGGTTTTTACACACTTGAAACTTGAATGATTCAAGTTTTTGAGGCTATCTTAGATAATTTTACACTTGTCTACATATTTACATTTTCATTTTCAAACATAAAAGTGGTTGTTGTGTAAAAGAGGGAAAGTATACCTTGTAAATTGAGAGACCAAAACATTAGAAATTGATTGAATGGAAATGCACACCCATGCTTCTATATAGCTCCAAATTTAGTTATCTAAGATTTGGGGTGAAGATAATAACATTTGAAATCCATATATTTCATCCAAAGTGCATTTTAAAAATACTAAGGACTTCTACCTTGAGTCGAGATTCAAGACCTTTTTTAAAATGCAGAGTAAATTCGTCTTACTGTAAAATGCACGCCTAAGATTCATATGACCTCCGAATTGAGTGGTTCAAATTGTGGATTTTGGATTTTATCATTTAACATCTATTCATACTTTATTTTTTCAATTTGAAACCTAAAACCCTCTAGTGTGTGTAAAGGCTAAAAGTTTCCTTGTAAATGCAAAAAAAATGCATAGATGGAAAAATGCATGAAAATAGGGCATGATGAGAAATGCATGCCCTAGGAAGAAAAATGCATGTATGGTGTTTTTAATTTACAAGTTACAAGTTACAGAACTGTGGATTGGTTGCAAACCCTAAAGAATGCATACTAGGGTTGTGCCCAGATTTTAGTAAAGGGTTGAAATACACATGAATCTTTGGAAATTGTGTACACACACTAACTAAAATGGAAAAATGAGTACTAACTAGCTGGGTCCATGAGCTAGATGAGGCAGGAGCAAGATCTTGTACAACCACGTCTTACATAGGCTAGTTAGTTGCATTTCTATTTCAAAGCCTTGCATAAATCATTAGAGAATACAAAGTTATAATAAATAAATGAATAAACAGACATATCAACATGTATGAGACTCTAGAAAGACTAAAATGGAATAACTGAATAAGAAAAATACTTGTTTTACTTTTAAACTTTAATTTATGCCCTAGTGCAGAAATGCACGTGAGGCTTCAAAAAAATGCATGCTTAGGTCTTTACACACCTGCAATTTGAATGATTCAAGTTTCTAAGGTTGTCTTAGATAATTTTACACCTGTCTACATATTTATATTTTTTTTTGCAAGCATAAAAGTTGTTGTTGTGTAAAAGAGGCAAAGTCTACCTTGTAAATTGAGAGACCAAAAAAATAGAAATTGACCAAATGGAAATGCATTCATGTGCTTCCATATAGCTCCAAATTTAGTGATATAAGATTTGGGGTGAAGTTAATAACATAGTAAATCCATATATTTCATCTGGAGTGCATTTTAAAAAGACTAAGGACTTCTACCTTTAACCACGATTCATGACCTTTTGTAAAATGGAGGGTAAATCCGTCTTACTGTAAAATGCACGCCTAAGACTCATATGACCTCCAAATTGAGTGGTTCAAATTGTGGAGTTTGTGTTTTATCATTTTACATATATTCGTACTCTAGTTGTGCAATTTGAAACCTAAAACCCTCTAGTGTGCGCAAAGGCTAAAAGTTACCTTGTAAATGCAAAAAAAATTCATAGAGGGGAAAATGCATAAAAATGAATGAAAACAAGGCATGATGAGAAATGCATGCCCTAGGAAGAAAATGCATGTATGGTGTTTTTAATTTACAAGTTACAAGTTACAAGACTGTGGATTGGTTGTAAACCCTAAAGAATGTATACTAGGGTGATTTGTGCCCAGATTTTAGTAAAGGGTTGAAATACACATGAATATTTGGCAATTGTGCACACACACTAAATAAAATGGAAAAATGAGTACTAACTACATGGGTCCATGAGCTGGACGAGGTCGGAGTAGGAGCTTCTACAACCACATGACACATAGTCTAGTTAGTTGCATTTCCTTTGTGAAGACCTGTATAAATGATTAGAGAATACAATGTTCTAATAAATAAATGAATAAATAGACATTTCAACATGTACGAGACTCTATAAAGACTAAAATGGAATACCTGAATGAGATTCTCTTGGTTTTGAGAATAATTTATTCTCTACTGAATAGGGCCAACCATGTGAAGGTGGAAGCTCATTTGCATGCCAGGCTTAAAAAAAATGCACGCTTAGGTCTTTACACACTTGCAATTTGAATGATTTAAGTTTTTGAGGGTGTCTTAGATAATTTTACACCCATCTACATATTTATATTTTCATTTGCAAGCATAAAAGTGGTTGTTGTGTAAAAGAGGCAAAGTCTACCTTGTAAATTGAGAGACCAAAACAATAGAAATTGACCAAATGGAAATGCACGCATGTGCTTCTATATAGCTCCAAATTTAGTGATCTAAGATTTGGGGTGAAGTTAATAACATTGGAAAGCCATATATTTCATCTAGAGTGAATTTTAAAAAAACTAAGAACTTCTACCTTTAACCGAGATTCAAGACCTTTTGTAAAATGGAGGGTAAATCTGTCTTATTGTAAAATGCATGCCTAAGACTCATATGAGCTCCAAATTGAGTGGTTCAAATTGTGGAGTTTATATTTTATCATTTTAAATCTATTAGTACTATAGTTGTGCAATTTGAAACCTAAAACCCTCTAGTGTGCGCAAAGGATAAAAGTTTCCTTGTAAATGCAAAAAAAATGCATAAAGGGGAAAATGCATAAAAATGAATGAAAACAAGGCATGATGAGAATTGCACTCCCTAGGAAGAAAAATGCATGTATGTTGTTGTTAATTTACAAGTTACAATTTACAGGATTGTGGATTAGTTGTAAACCCTAAAGAATGCATACTAGGGTGATTTGTGCCTATATTTTAGTAAAGGGTTGAAATACACATGAATCTTTGACAATTGTGCACACACACTAAATAAAGTGGAAAAATGAGTACTAACTACATGGTTCCATGAGTTGGATAAGGTATGAGTAGGATCTTGTACAACCACATCACACATAGGCTAGTTAGTTTCATTTCCATTATGAAGACCTGTATAAATGATCAGAGAATACAAGGTTATAATAAATAAATGAATAAATAGACATTTCAACATGTACGAGACTCTAAAAAGACTAAAATGGAATAACTGAATGAGATTATATTGGTTTCGAGAATAATTTATTCTCTACTGAATAGGGCTGACCATGTGAAGGAGGAGACTCATTTGGCCCCTCCCCCATGCCCATCACTCTCAATTCCCCATACCTAAACTATCTACTAGAAAGTAATTGAAAGTGACATAGTACGATTCATGCATAGAAAGTAGCAAAACAAATTTAAAGGTAAATGAAAGAAGTAATGTGTGTACATATATGTGCTTTTGTACATAAAAAACATATAACATTCATCCATAAGAAGGTAGCAACAAATTCTATATATGTGATAAACAACCTTTTTAAAATATGGCGCTTACCCCATTTCAAAGAAAAAAAATATGCCATTCTTAATTCCATAAACATCCTAATATGTCATTCTTTATTACGTAGAAATGTCATTCTTTATCCCGTAAATTCTTTGTATGCCATTTTAATGATAAACCATTAAGCTAAGAAGGACAAATGATGATGAAATACCAAAGAACTTGATATATTTTTTTAAAACCAAGTCACTATTTGCATTTACATTATAGAACATAATATAGGCATGTATATAACATAGTATAGGACAAAGTACATGCATGTATAGAACACGGTATAGAACAAATACATTTGGCAAAATTTCCTAACAAGGTATGATCTTGGCTAGTTCCAAGCATTTTTTCTCCAGGCTTTAACCATTTTTTTGGAAGCTATATCAAGCTCAGTATATCTATCATATGATGGAATATTAGGAAACAAAGTTTTGATTTTCCATAATAAATGAAAATCATCTATTAAATTGCAGACAATATTTTGACCTTTCTAAACACCATCCATAACTTGAAATTTAGTTATATAATTCCTTGCTTTTATTAGCATATCTTCATATGCTTCATGCTGAATAAAATTTCTATTTTTCTCCCAACATGAAGGTAGTGCCATTTCAACTAAATCCTTGTATTTTTCATGAAGGTTTCAATACTTCTCTTAATTGTACCACATTTAATTTGAGGATGTTGAACCAAATTTTTATTTCTTAATAACTTTGTAGCATCCATAATTATAGAAGTACGAACATTGACACCCAAATCCTTTAACTAATTCCAAGTATTAGAGTTAATTTTTTTGGGAAGAGATAACATTTTTGAAATAGACTCGACATTGATATAGAATATAATGGACCCATTTTCAGCTACCACGACCCTTTTGTCAGAAAATATAGGTTTGGGGAATTATGAATTTACCCAAGTTCGACTCCTAGATATGTAAATAATCATACAAGTCCATAAATCTATCACATATTAGCCTTTTGAACTCATAAGGATAAACTTGTGACATAATGGTTTCAAAAATTTCACAATCACGGTCAATTAGGACATTTTCATCAGAGGTTGATGGCTGACTAGACCGACTACCTTTCTCCATCTATCCTTATTTTAAACAATAAGAACGGATTTGAATAAGGAAATTAGAACACTACCCGAACTTATTTGTCGAAGGAGAATTTGATTGCTTTAACTAGAGTCTATTGTACTCGTAACATAGTTTACCGTGTGCATCTACCTTCGAGGTTTATTGTTTTAATTTTTTTTAAACCTTTGAATTAAATCGACGTGTCACCTTTTTTATTTGGCTTACATCATGGTGCCAGATGTCATCCATTCACGTATTTCTGGGGTGAGTTAAAGTGGTTTTATAATACCACCCTTGCATATCGAAATGAATGAGGATATGCCACATTATCAACTGTTAATATAATGGTTTATAATTTAGACCTCCGACCCCTTTTTATCCAACATGCACTTTCACTGTTCGAAATAAAATGAGACCATTAATCTTGGATATATATTTTTGGTTCGATCGTGTTTGCTGAATTTTTATTTCAAACCCTATTTATTCTATGTTGCGTGTACATAAATATGGAAAAAAGATGCAGTATACAGGGTATCGAACCTAAAGTTAGGACTAAATTATAGGGAAAACTTGATTTGAATTGAACATAAACAGATACATTGTAAACCATTTCATATTGAACAAACAATTACAGGATCTACATCAGCAACGAGGCTACGTACCGAAGAAATTGTGGGGTCGATCCCTCCTTGGACACACAGGTGGGGTTGATCTCTCCTTGTACGGGTCTACTTCTCTGCGCACTCTCCGTAATGGCATGTGGGGTATATCAATGCAGTGGTCAACGAGTTTGGAGTGGGTTTATTTGGTCAGGGGTTTGGCGTCATAGTGTGTTTTTTATTTTTGAATTTTGTTTTATATTTTTGTTTATTTTTGAATTGTTATTTGTTTGTAATATAATTTATATTTACTAATAGTTAAAATCAATCAACACATGCTCAAAATGGTTTAGGAGGTTATAGGTTGGTTGGTTATGAGAGAAATCAAGGTCAATGACTTCTAACCAACCAATGATACATACAATAATATGGCATAAAACTTAACAACAAACAATTAACCCATATAAGAAAACACTTTAAATAAAATAAATCATAGAAAATATATAATGACATACCTTGACCTACATATATACAATTCAATATCATTGATCTTATTATTTGTCCAACTCCAAATCTATCTCATCCGGTCTAGAATCGGGTTTAGAATGGACATTGTAAGGATTGGGCATAACAACATCATCATCAATGTCATTTTCGATAATTTCATCGTCAATATGATCATCGAGAACATTGCCATATACATCTAGCTCAAATTCTTTGTCTAACATGTCTACTTGCTCCTCTCCATCATCTTCTTCTTCAATATAATCTTCTTCCACTACATTATACTTTATAGGCCTTCCTCTTGGATCATATCTAACGACATATGACCATCCCTCTTTACCTAGAACATCTGAGAAAAATACTTGCTCACATTGGCTTGGAAGAACATAAATCTAAGTACCCGGCTCAAGCATCCTTGTATTAACCATGGTAAATCCATTCTCATGCTCAATAACAGTTCTTTCAGGATCACGTTCATTCATTCGTAACATGTAACATTTAACCTCGAATGAGACTAATTTAAAGGATTTAAAGTCACATTCAAGTATATCATTCAAATACCCATAATATCTATTTTTAGATGCCTCTGGATGCTTGTCACTTCTAGATGAAACATTAGTGACCTAAAATACTGCAGTTATGCTACAAACAAAGGTTTTTTTCTTGTCATCCAACTTTTTGATGTGAAATTTATGGCCATTGCACCACATAGCCTTGTGGTGTTTCAACTGCATTATTCCCAACACATAAAATATGCATTGTCAATTAATTAACATATTTAGAATTAGTAAACATTTTAAGAAAATAACAAACAATATACATTAATATAATGGAAAACAAGTAAAAAATGTGGGTGAATATGATTTCCTATTTATCATTTAAACCATATGCTAAATCAATTTCCCTCTGTGTAATATTGGTATTTTGATTACGATGAGCCTCTTTAACCAATGTAGCAACCCCTTCCCATAATGACCTACCATAACATTGTATACATCGTTCTATCTAGACCTTCATCCAATCAAGATTGTTTGTAATGTATAAATTTAGTGCATCCCACTCTCGACTAACTATATGAAAAAATGACAATGCATCAATAATTAGGTACCATGGAAAAGCTTGATAATTGATGGAAGAATAAAAATTAAATAGGTATGATATAGATAAAAATGAATAAACAAAAGTATTGTAGATCGAGCTACGATTTAATTACCTTTCACTTTCCTCATTCCACCTTTCCCCAAGAGGACCCCCCCTTCAAATTTGTTGATGTATTTGACATCCCAAATGAGAGGCACATTCATATTTGCTGCTAATTTAGGAAGATACCGACTAATATACACCAAGGATTGATATAACATATAGCCCTCCACCATAGAACCCTCATGATGTGTTCTTTGTCTAACAAAGGCTTTCAATGATTTCAAATTCCTCTCCACCATCCACATTGACCTTGTGTGTACAGGTCCGCAAATTTCAATCTCCTCAACTCAGTGTATGAGGTAGTGTTCTTGTGCATTGAAAAATGTCGGAGGTAGGTACTTTTTCATTTCACACAATAGGTGAGAAAGTTCTCTCCTAAAATACCTTATATCTTATTTATGGACTTATTTAGATGACAACCACCTACACATGGTGCAATCAAATGACTACAAGTTTAAGTAACATTGCAAGTAAAAAACATGTGAACAAGTTCTCCAACAAATATTTTTCATGGAAATCGTCATTTACCTCATGTATTTGCCAACATCATATATGACTTGTTTTATGTTGTTTCAAAATTTGTCTGGAAGAGATATTGGTAGAACATACTGTAACAAAAAAAGAGTCATTATAAACATTAGAGGTAGAACATATTGTAACAAAAAAATACCAAAAATATGTATACCAATATAGAAATATAACAAAATAATTACCTTAATGAAGGTATGCCAGTCATGAGTTTTTACCCCACCAAATTCACCTTTCTTTGTTAATGTATTATTTATGTTTGAAGAAAATCCCATGGAAAATTTAATTTTCCTAGTGACCTCTTTTACAACATTGCTTTGTTTCTCTGTAAATAACCATGGAAGACTATCTTGATGTCCATCGCTATTTGAATTACTCACATTTTTTATTGCATGATTGGCTTCCTGAATGTCACTACAAATTTTGCCATTTTTTCTTTGTCACTCCTTCCATCTAAGATTATCCATAATGTTTATGTTACATTATTCCCGTTATACATTGTATCAAAAAAATGGGCTATTTGTAGGTTCTCATAGGATGGAAACTTGCTGAATTGTATAGGGTATGTTTTCATTCCTATTAGAAGCCCATTAATTCCTTGACGACATTTATGAAAAATAAATGAGATTACAACAAAGATACAGTAAACAAAATTTAATACAAATTAAAATTGTAAAACATTAATATATATGATACATACACTAATTTCTTACCTTCACGATTTCTATTATATTCCAACTTCCATATGCAAGGTGTCATTCTTCGTGGTTTTATTCCAGTCTCTTCTTTGAAATTGAAAAGATGTTTTTCTATAGTTCGATACTTATGGTCCTTAGGGAGGAAGTGCCTATACTCATCAAAAACATCCTTTCCTAAACTTATTGAATGAATATATTTCATCCTAGGACCACATATTGGACATGCAAATTTACCCTTTGTCTGCAGGCCTACAATATATGGATTAATGTCAGTATCAGTTATATACCAAGGAATTATTTAAGAAAATGCATGATATTTAAAAAACATATATACTATAAAAGTGCATTATTAAATTACATACCACAAAAATGTGTTATCCCTGGCGTATCATGAATTGTCCATGTAAGTATTCCATGGAATTGAAATTGCTTTTACCCTATTGGTCTAGAGATGTCGTACATAGTGATGCCATCCCATAACTTCAGTGTCTCGTCGATAAGAGGCTCAATATATACAATCATATCTTTAACTTAGTACTTACCTAATTGATTGAAAGTACACATAATTACAACTTTGTATATATGCATATATAAGAAATTATGCAATGAACAAGACAAATGAAATGTTGCATTCAATTTTTTTTTTGTAAACAAATACCTAGAACAATCATTTTCAACATTGTGTGCTCCCTCTTTATCGACATCCAAGGATGAAGGTTATTGTTTATAAAAAAAATAGGCCACACTCAGTAAATAGACCTAAGCTCACCAAATGGATTGACATCGTCAGCTGCCAATGAAAGCCTAACATTACGAGGTTCTTCTTTAAAAATTGGCCATCTTTATTCGATGTTCCTAAATGCAGAAGCATCTACAGGAATTTGAAGGACACCATATTCACTTATGTCCCATGCATAGTAATACATAAATTGTTCTATGCTTTGGCACTTGAACAATTGTTGAAAATGTGGAATTGTGAGGATACGACGAAGAACCTTGCGAGGCACGTGTTGTGTTGATCGGTTCAAAATCTATTGATTTGACATTGTGGGAATTTCGTTTCCAATGCATATTGTCCATAATATATAACATGATCATTAGGACATGCATCAATATATTTTTAATCCATTCCAATATCTTTCATAATGACAGATAATTCTCGGTATGTGCAAGGTAAAGTATTTGATGATGGTAGGAGAAATTCACCTAACAATCTACAATGCAAAATATAACTAGTTAATGTAAAGAATATTAATATTAAATATTGCATCCTTAATTTACACATTAATTAATAACACTAAGAATAGAGAAACAAAACAAAAATATACCTTTTATGTATATGTGATGAATTATATTACATACCTTAGGATCTGGGTGAGACAAGTGTTTGACAAACCATTCAATACCTTCAAGTTCACCAAAAACAATATAGCATAGAGAAACTTTTTCCATGAGCCTTCGTAAAAGGGTTGTTGTGACTTCTCAATCAGATGAAATCGTGAATATCATCAAAATTTTCATCCATTGGAAAAAAGGTGTCTTGGATCAATCTATTTATACCATCATTCTGAACTGTACCATTATCAGTGTCATCTTATTCCATAGGACTAACTTGATCTCCAATATTCTCTCTATCTTCCTCATTGTGTACAACGAGATTTCTACTACTATTTGGCACATTCCCAAGGTCACACTTAGGATGCCTTTTATTTATAATTACAATCAATGAAATGATATTGGTGTATGTAACGAATATTGAAATCATAGAAAGATATACTAATACAATCAATACAAAAACATATAATGACTACTAACTTACCAATGGATAATATTCATACCCCCCTTCAACGTGTCCAAACAGTCTACAATGCCTTTCAACTGTTGTTATTAAATGTCTTCTTCTATTGAAGCCCCTGCATTGATTGAAAGGGCACTAACATTTCCTATCACCCTTTGCTTCCAATGCCACAAATAACCTTTGAAGCATTTTATCATTTTCCTCTAGAGTAATTTTTATAACCCTAATTTGCACCAGACATGCTTACTTGGCATCAGGCCATCTCATATTCCTTCTTTGCCAAGCTAGTACTGAACAATCTTCTTAAAAACACCCTTTTTAAAGGCACACGTGCCCTACTCCACTACAGCCCGCGTGTACACTCTAGCTGACCCACTACAGCCTACGTGTACATGCTAGCTGACTCACTACAGCTCGCATGTACCTACAAAAACATGAAAAATGGAAAGTTGCTGACGGAACACACAGTGTTGGATAAGTTAACTAAACCTTTCGACCATGCATGGCCAGTCACTCAACCAAATACCTAGCTCCTTCTAGCCTATAAAAGAAGGGGTAGGGGTCCCATTTGAAGGGAGGAAAATCATAGTAAAGAAACTCTACTCGAATTAGCATTCCCCTTGCCTCAACCTTTTGCAACTATTGTGTGAAGAGAAGCATATACATAAGCAATTGGAGCACATTTGAAGAGGAGCCTAGGACTAGATTCGAGGAGCAGTGTCCGATCTCACTATTGTAAGGTATTCTCATGAGATTAATAAAAGAAGTACTTTTCCCATCCCGCCATATGAGGTTTTCATTGTTTGAATATTGGATTACATGTTGATTAAATCTATAACCCATTAGTTCATAGATCAAATGCATGTGGAGTTCTTCATTTGTATTTTGTGAATGCAGGTCAGCATTGGGAGGAGAGTTGCATTCGAAGAGCGACCAAGCGTGAAAAGGGATCGACATTGAACACGAAAAATAAGGTATGACAACTTGATCTCTTTAACCTTGTATTTGCATATGAATAATGGGGTTTAGGCATGGGATGATGGTAAAAAGTAGGAATCTTTAGGTCATTTATACATGCATGATAAAACCCTTAGTGCTAGTTTGTAGGAGGGATTTCCCACCCACAACAGAATTGGCGACCATACTGGGGATCTCTCGGGTTTTTCTGGGGATACTTTTTTGGTAGTTTTAAATTAGTTTCATCACCTTTTTTCCGAGTTTTTGCAAGAGTCTGAGCTAGTAGGGATTCTGGTCTTCCATACCAGTATTCCCTGCCTTTTTTGCTTAGCTTATTTTTATTTTATGGAAGTCACAGAGGTACACGCGACCTGTATAAGGCCTGCATGCATGTACCCACGCCCTACCTTCACACAGCCCGCGTGCACACACTAGCTGATGAAGTGTCAATCGCGTGTCTGAGTTCATAATTTTTTTTTTTAAAGAGGCAATCATCCTCTCCCCTGTTAGAAGTGATCCTTTTCAGGGGTTTTCTGGATCTCATTCTGGTCTCTGTTTTTGCGGTTTGTAGCTTAGGTACCATCTCAGATTGTTTTTGTTCTATGACATTTTCCTTGAATTTTTTTTCTTTTCTGTCAAAGTAAGTTTTTGAGTCTTCAAGGGACTCTGGTTCTCAATACCAGTAGTCTCTGCCAGTGTTTGATTTCTTGTTTTTTCATTTTCAAAGAATTGCAGAGGTACACATGGCCTGTATAAGGTCTGCATGAGTGTACATGCGCTCTGACCTTACACTGCTCGCGTACACACGCTGGCTATTGAACTGTCAGCAACGTGTCTGTTGAGAAATTTTTTGTTTAAGGAGAGGCAATCATCCTCTTCCTTATCAAGAGTTATACCTCTCATGGATTGCCTTAATTTAACCTTGGTCTTTGTCATAGCAGTCGACAACCTAGGTCTGATTACAACAATAGCTTTCTTTTTCATTAAAAAGTTTTCCTTAAAATTTTTCTTTCATAGGGTTTTAAGACAAGTGTGAGAGTCTTCTTTAATCAGTTTGTGTGTTATTGTCAGTAATTCTTTGCGATCTACACTTAGGCCAGAATTTTTCTTGGTCTTTACTTGTTGTCATTTTTCCTTTTTACTTTGAGAGTATTAAATAAAAAAAAAAACTCTTCTATTTCTTGGTTTGGTTAATTAGTTGTTGGTTTGCATTAATAACCAGGAAAAGTTTTCCTTTCATAAGTTCTTGGTTGTTTACTTAGGACAATAAGTAGCTCATATTCGAGTGAAATCCTATTTTGAGTTTTTTGTTCAAAGATCTTAGAAAAAAATTAGTTTGAAAAGTTGATTAAAAAAAAAATTGTCAAGAAGAAGTTATTTTGTTTCCATCTTTCTGTGTATCTTTTCTTTCATCTCTTAAAACATCACTAGTTTCACTTTCATAAAATTTGACTTAAGACAATCCATAAACAATTAAAGATTAATTAAAATCAACTAGACTTTATGTTTGTAGGGTCCACCAACTAGTCTAGGCTAGAGCCTTGATTTAGGTTGGAGAGGAAACTCGTCAAGGATGCAAAACATACATAAGAGTCTGTGTTAGGGAGTGTTAAAATTCTAGTATTGTGAAAGTTATCTGGGACCCCCTTCTAACACAGGGGCTAAAAATGAGGTCACGTGTGGAAAGGTAGCAGAGATAACCCTCCAAAGCCAGACCAAGCATAGTGGGGAACACATATAGAGGGCTTGTTTTGGGATTCCATCGATTGCATTTGTCACAGAGCTTTGTGGGTCTCAAATCCGTTCGAGGTCCTCAGTTGTCTTCCAGACCACTTGCTTTCGAGACCCTTGACAGGTTTCAAGCTTGATACCCTGCTCATTGTGGTCCCCCCGACTGTCGATTGTACCCGCTTGGTGACTGTTCACGCGCTAGCAACCTAGTTGCCATTATTTTAGGGACTTACACAGGTGACTGCGGGGATAGAACGAGGTACCTAGGACAGACATCAAGCCACACTTTGTAGAGTATACCTGGAGGGTGCTTTCATATCTGAGTTTCACTTGCACCGGTAAGTTTCTCTAGTGTTGGTTGTTGTAACTGTTCTTCCAACTAGTTTAGTCATTGCTTGTTTTATCTCGTAGGGACTTTTTCTAGTGTGTGATGTTTTTGAACGAATAGAAAGCCCTAGTGTGTCTTTGATCTTCTTACATAGTGGAGGATCATGAGCTCTGCTGGTCACGAAGGATTCTAGGCCTGCCATTGATTACACTGGAGCCACCCCCGCCATCGCTAAGACGTAAGCTAGACCAACAAGGGTCTTTTGAAGCGACCGGGTCACAGGAAACTATGCCCGACCAACATACAGAGGAACCAACCATTTCAGACCTTGGAGCAAAAGCTCTTGGTCCATCTAAAACTCCAACCACTGATCTTTCGACACCCATCATCGTACAGATTTATCCTTATGAGCGCCACATAGTGTCACACACAGCAATGGAAACAAACGTTGCCACTTCTTCCGGGAATTCTCCTATTCCCACTATGACTATCACCACAGGGGGTGTTCCACCTCCTAACCCACCATCATCGGTCCGAGCCACCATGGTATCGACTGCCTCTACCTCAAGCAGTAGTCTTATAACATCTTTGGCAACGACCACTACTCCTTTCACACAGAGTGTGACAGGCCCTCTGTTCTCATATGGGATGCCTAGCTCATGTACAAGCCCTATACTTTCCTACTCCACTTTACAGATTTTACGTCTGGGGGTAGGGAGCTCTAACGCTCCTCTGTAAAGACCCATGGGGGGCACTTCATCTCCCTTTAATGCTTTCCCTTACAGAGGAGGTCATATACCTCCTTCATCTCCTTCACTCGGCGGTGCCCACCAGCATTCTGCCGGTTTGAACACAAACCATAGTTCATTTGGAGTAGGGAGTCAATGACCACCTTCTCATAATATGCCAGTAGGTTCAACACCATTTTCTTTGTTCAGTGCGTTTGGTAACAACACTTTCTCTTCAACTGCTTTCTCGACTGGGGGAAACCTCGGTTACAGACAACCTAATTCTATGCAGGGTACTATTCCTGCACAGGGGGAAAACCCAAGAACTTCTTCCACACCAAGACCTTGGAATTCTTGGCAGGGATCAGTTCCCTCGTCAAGAATTCTGATCGGGGGAAACTCTTTTCACAACCAATGGAACCCTGGGCAAGGTGCAGTACCTATGCCCATGGGATCGACATGGGGCAACCCTTCCCAAAGTTCTTCGAATGTAATGCACGCCCAACCATCTACGTCCTATTTCGGGAATCAACCGATGATGTCTCCTCAAACGCAAAATTCGTACACTGGTCATGGCCATGGTTTTTACTAGAACCCAAGCCAACAACCCAAATTTTCCTGGCAATCTGGTGCCAGTCAAAATCCAGGCCCCTTTTTCCATGGTTATCACAAACAAACCAAACTACCTTTCCTGGCAACCTTGCATTTGCCAGACTTAACAAGGTTGTTGAATGACCCTATCTGTCATGATCCATGTTAGCCCCCTATGCCGAAAAAGCTTCCTTCGAACATACCAAAGTTCAAAGCCAAGCCTAAAGAAGATCCAAGGGATCATGTGACTACTTTTCACCTTTGGTGCTCATCTAATTTGTTGAAAGACGACTCCGTACAGTTGCAATTTTTTCAGCATACTCTCATTAGGAGTGCTGTGAAATGATACATTGAGCTTGAACGCTCAAGATACTCTTCCTTCGACGAATTGGCAATGGCTTTCCTAAACCATTTCCAATTACTTGTGAGATATGACGATTGCACAGAATTGCTGGACAATTTCAAACAGACAAAAGCGGACCATATCTCTGATCACATCCGAGAATGGAGATGCCGAAAGAGGTTGATTAAGGTGCCAGTCCCACTAGCATTCCTGCTTGAGTGGTTCCTTAAGTCTTTGGTCCTGCAGTTATCCAAAGATGTCGCAACGTCGAGAGTGTTTTTCGAAGAAGATGCAATCATGTGAGCTCAATAGCTTGAGATAATTTATTCTTAGTCTAGTCTACTGTATGAAATCTTGCCGGATGCACCACGATCAATACTTGATAAAACTAGACAAAGAGCTGGACCACATGTCGATGGTATTGTTGGTTCAGCACAAACAAATCCCGTTGAACAACTAACGAAACAATTGCAACAATTGTCTATACAGCATACAACGACCAACCAGACTACTATTCCGGCTGCTCCCCCTACCCAAACATCGGATGTACACAGTGTGAAATCGACAAATCTGAAGGCCACCCAATAGCCTGATGGAAAGAAGAAACAACATAAGAAGGGTAAGGGGTATAAGAAACCCACTAATAATGTTGGTGGGGGCAACATCGAAAAAAGGAATTCGAAGTATCCGTGTAATCTGTGCGCGAAAGACCACTCGACTCACCTTTTCCCTTGGCTTGCAGAGGCCCAAAAGTTATTGTCACAACAACAACTTGCTGTGTTAACAAACCCATTTCAACATGGCCAAAATCTAACACAAGCCTCTACAAGCACGGAAGGGGGTAGTCAAGGATCCCCTCCGTCTTCAAACAATCCTGCATCCGTGAAAGTGTATATGATGAAAGGTGATGCCTATATATCAACTAGAGCACACGATTACAGCAAGCCAAGAACCTCTGAGAAAGGTAAAGAAGTTGAAACCCCATCTCTTCCTCTCTAGATCGAGAAGACATTGGGCGAAACCATGACACACATCCCAAAAGGTGCGTTTAATAAAGATTCTCACAACCCAAATGCAAGGGCCACCCATAACTACTCTGTGGTGGAGGTTTTGTTTCAAACCCCTTGTGCGATGTCTACTTTGGAAGTCCTCTAAAGATGCCCTTCCCAGAGAAAATCTCTATTAGCCGCTTTAGGATCCATCAAGACTTGTAATCCAGGTATGATCATGCTTGATACAACCGACTTAAAACCTCGTCTCCCTTACCACGTAGCATTCCAGATAGTATTAGCTTACACCACGAAAATTTTTACTCAGAACATTTTCCGCACGGTGGTTGATGAGGGCGCATCAACATGTGTAAAGTCTTTGGCATGTTGGAAGGCCATTGGCTAGCTCACTTTGTCTCTGTCACCTACTCTTCTTACCACTTTCGATGGTAGTTCGTTCCAACCACATGGAATTGTCCCCTCTTTTCCCGTGAATTTAGGAGGGAAAACTGTGTGTGTCGAGGTTGAAGTGGTCGACGCATCTCTTGACTACAATCTCTTGTTAGGGAGGAATTGGACCTATGCTATGCAAGCAATAGTCACTACAATTTTTCGGGTCTTATTGTTTCCACACGAGTGCCAGATCGTGACCATTGATCAGTTGTCTTTCTCCCATCCTGACCCTTCATTGGGGGCATCTACGGTCCCAATGATTGATAACCGTCAACCCGACGTCGTCAACATAGGGGTTGGTTTGTGCCCACCTTTGATGGGTACTTTCGATTACCCACCTCCTCAAGGCAATGTTAAGTTCATATCTGACCACCATAAGGTTGAGATTTTCCAAGTTTCATCGTTTCGCATGACTTACTTCAACGATCCATGGATTCTTCCTTCCCCATCAACCATGATGGAAGGGACATGGCACCATGGTATGTCCATGCCCTTGTCTTTGGTAGAAGTGGCGTACTCTTTATCCCAACAAGCTTTCACCGACCCCGATCCGACTCCTGAACAAGATTTAGATCTGATTCTAGAGCCTATTTGGGCTCAAGGTTACCTCGATGATACAGATTCTTTAGACTTAGTCTTTCCCTCAGACGAAGCAATCACTGAAGCAATGACTACTCCAGAAAAACCCTGGGACGATCTCCATCACAGATCTTACTTCCTCCCAGAGTTAAGCAGAATTGAAGCAGGGGAATTCACTTTGACTATGACTGGAGATAGGTCTTGTCCTATCAATCCTTTGGCTACGCATGCTGTTTATGCTGAGGGTAATATGGAAACCATTGCTGAAACTATACCTATTAACATCTCCAGAACCCTTGGTGTCATGGAGAGTGTTTTTGTCGGAGCTTACTACTCCCCCGAAGAGATTCGAATCTACACAGATTTATTTAAGGAATTTCACGACGTTTTTGCTTGGTCTTACGAGGAAATGCCAGGCATCGATTCGAAAATTGTTGAACATGAAATCATGACTTATCCTGACGCTAAGCCGGTTCGGCAGAAGCTTCTTCCGGTTAATCTTAAGAAAGTAGCAGCTATTAAGGTTGAAGTAGAGAAACTGCTCAAGGCAAGTTTTATCTACCTCGTCCATTTGACCGAATGGGTGTCAAACCCCGTGCCGGTTGACAAAAAACAGGGTACGATTCGCGTATGTACGGACTTCTGTGATTTGAACAAAGCCTGTCCAAAAGATAATTTCCCCACACCATTTATTGACCAGATAGTTGATGAATGCACAGGTTGCAAGGCCTTTTCTTTCATGGATGGTTTTTCAGGATATAATCAGATACAAATCAAACCCGAAAACCAACACAAAACAAAATTCATTTTTCCATGGGATACATTCGCGTATTGTAAGATGCCTTTTGGTCTGAAAAATGCTGGAGCTACCTTTCAGCGGGCCATGTATTTTTCTTTCCATGATCTCAAACATATCGTCGAGGCCTACCTATATGATTTAGCATCACGATCTCGTAAGAGAAATGATCATCCCACACACCTCCGACTTATGTTTGAGCGATGTCGCTACTTCTAGATTCACTTGAATCCAAACAAATGCAGTTTTTGCGTGACGTCGGGCTGTCTGCTAGGTTTCATAGTTTCAACAACAAGGATCATGGTCGATCCTCTCAAGGTTGAGTCAATAGTTCAGTTTCCTCCCCCACATACAATCCTTCAAATTCAGAGTTTACAGAGAAAAGCGAACTTTTTGTGGCGTTTCATCGCAAAATATGGCAAGATCACAAAGGGCTTTATGCGTTTACTGAAGAAGGACGTTCCTTTTCATTGGGATGAAGCCGCTCAACGCTCCTTCGAAGCATTGAAATGTGCCCTCACGACCGCCCCTCTGCTTCGGCCACCCAATTATAACAAATATTTCTTATTGTACTTGGTTGTAGCAGAGTCAACCATCAGTATGGTCTTAGTTTAGGAGGATGAGTTTCTCTCAGAAAATGTGATTTATTACCTGAGCCGAGGCCTGGTTGGACCGAAACTCAATTATTCTCACATTGAAAAACTTTCATTGGTAGTAGTTCATGCTTTCCAATGGTTCTGTCATTATATTTTGTTTCTCAAGACCACCGTCATTGCCATTGTGAATTCGTTTCAATACGTGTTGACACGATGGGTAATCGGCGGAAAGATCAATAGATGGATAGTTTTCCTCTAGGAATTTGACTTAGATTTTGTTTCGGCGAAATCCAAAAAGTCACTGGTCTTTGCGGAACTCATCTCGGAACTTCCGGTTGAGTCAGGTGATGTTATGTCCGAAGAGATGCCTATTCAAGGAGACATGTTTTTGATCGCATCTTCGGACCCCTGGTATGGAGATATACTTGTCTATCTCCAGACTTTGAAGTGCCCTGCCTCTGCTTCTCGTGATGAACGTCACCATATACGCCATTAGGCCAAGAACTATCTCATACTCGAAGATACTTTGTATCGTCGAGGTGTAGATTGCATCCTTCATCGGTGCCTCACTCATGAAGAAGCGAAAATCGTGCTTAACGATTGCCATACTGGAGCATGTGGTGGTCATTTGTCTAGGTTGGAAAAAACCTAAAAGATTTTATGAGCTGGTTACTTTTGGACGACACTAATCAAAGATTGTATCGCATCAGTCAAGAAGTGCCACCTGTGTCAAATCTGCTCATGGAAGATGAGGGAACATCCTGCTCCCATGTTTTTCGTCATCACCGTTGGCCCCTTCACCAAGTGGGGGGTTGATTACACTACCTGTAACCCTCCTTCAATAAGGGGGAATCGTTATATCATCGTAGTAGTAGACTACTTCACCAAGTGGGTCGAAGCTGTGCCAACGTTCAAAGATGATGGCGAGATGGCCGCCCTCTTTTTGTTTAACCATATTATAGCACGGTTCGTTGTCCCGAGAGAGATTGTCACTGACCATGGCAGTCACTTTAAAAACACAATGATGACCGAGTTAACATCAAAGCTTGGGTTGAGGCAAGAACATTCATCACCCTACTACCCTCAAGCAAATGGTCAGGTGGAAGCTGTCAATAAATCTCTTAATACCATCCTACAACGAACGATCAATTCGACCAAGTCAAATTGGCATTTGATGTTATACTCAACATTGTGGGCCTACCGAATGTCTGTTAAGACTGCAACTGGTTTCTCGACTTTTCAACTCGTTTATGGGATGGAAGCAGTCTAGATTATAGAGTGCCATATCCCATCTCTAAAGTTAGCAGTATAGTTATTTCCAGACACTTCACCACTTGAACATCGTTTATTATACCTCGAGCATCTCAATGAGCAGTGTCGGGATGCAGCCTTAGCCAACGAGGCTCACAAACAAAAAGTCAAGTGTAAGTATGATCGGTCCGTTTGTCCTCGGATTTTCTCGGAAGGCGACCTTGTCTTGGTTTATGACCAAGATAAGGACCCCCTGGGGGCAGACAAGTTCAAACCCATGTGGTTCGAACCTTTCATTGTAAAAGAGGTTCTAAAAAAGGGCGCTTATCGTCTGGTAGACGTTGAGGAAATGCTTTGGCAGAGCCTAGAAATGGGCTCTACCTCAAGAAGTATTACTCATAGGTAGGTCACCTTGGGTAACTTTCTGTAACATATGTATGGTTCCTGTACATTTGCGTTTTTAGTCTTCACCCTTTTTGGTTTTATGGACGTGTCATTTTGATGTCATCTTTTTCACTATGACAGATGTCAAGTGAATCAGAGGTGTTCGTTGGGTTTGCGGATGGTGCTAGCTGACACACTCGGAGGCTTGCTTCCACAGCTTGGGTAATTTACACACCTCAAGGCCAGTTGTTATCTTTAGGAGGTATCTGTTTAGGTGACACCACAAACAATGTTGCCGAATACAGTGCAGTTCTAGAGTTGCTGCGTGACGCTTTGTCGCATGGTATTTCTCGTCTCCGGGTATATTTAGATGCTCAACTGGTTGTGTCTCAATTAAATGGAGTGTACCGCCTTTATGATCCTACTCTACATCGACGGTTCCTTAGGGTACATCTCTTAGAATGAAGCTTTGATTACATTGTGTATATCCATGTTCCTAGGAGATTGAATCAAGTTATAGACACCCTAGCTAATCATGCATTAGATTAGCATATTGCACACATGTAAAGAAAAGCACACACACACACACACACACACATGTAAATACATTGGTAAAATAAATGTAGTCCATAAACACATAAAAATACATAAAAATACATAAAAATCCATATATAATATAAAAAATATCAGAGTACATGCGTGGGTGAAAGCGCCTCAAAAATATGTCCAGTAATGAGTCATGGGGCTTATTCCCTAAAAAATATACAAATAGTGCCCTCGACACGTGAAAAGTCTAGCCTAACTAAAGACGGGGCCTGTTGTCCCTGTTATAATGGTCAACGTCATTTTTCAAACGCCGAAAAGGTCAGACCCACGTCCGTGGTGCCCCCACTACATGAGGCTGCATAGACGACGAAAGATCCTCGATCTCTGCCATGGGGACTGTGCAAGTGAGTGAGGTTAAGTTTCACTCTACTCATCTCAAAACTCTCTCAGCCTCACCGGCTGGAGGTCCTACTGCTGCTGCTGGTCCGCCGACTGCAGCTGGGGTGGCCTCTGGTCAAGGATGTCACCTGTTCCTCGCAAAGTCTGCTGGTCGCACTGGCCCCACATCTGCATATAACAGACACAGATCTGTTAGATACTCTGGCATTTATAAAAAAATGATATATATAAAAACAACATAAAAAATTAAA
>ML820511.1:196157-206508 GCA_009831015.1 Picea engelmannii | reverse complement strand
TCGCGGCAACAACGCTGCCCATCTGCATAACGCGGGGCTAGAGGCCTGGTGCCCTCGTATCACCTCTCTAGGACTGAAACTGGACACTCTCTCAAATAAGAAAGCATAGAGAATCGTCCCAAACCCGAAGTTCCTCTGATTCTGCATTCGACACTCTGTTAATTGCCTCTTCATACAATCCAATAATGTGGTGCTCTAGTCAAATATTTGTGCATTTAAGCACTAAACTGCACTAAATATTTGTAATGCGCACAGGAAGCTTGATGCAAATACACAGAACCAGTAATCCGCCCAATGAGAATCACTATCACTTTCAGTGATAAGTTTGATATCTTTCTTATCGACACCTGCGATCTCGTTCTGTCAGTGTCGGCTTCACAATGGAGTCCAATCAACTCCGATATGTTGTGAGGCCTGAAGGGAAAGGTACAAAAATTGACTTGTTCCCCTCTCCTTGAGAGGCCAGTCAGAAAGTATATATCCTCTGTCATTGGAGCCAATGACTGCCCCTTTAGCATAAAGGCCTCTACGTCGGGATGCCAATAATCCACCAAGGCGTTCAGTATCCTAGGTTGTGCTCGCATGAAAGGACAATGGAAAAAATTTAACAAACCACATTGCAACAATGCAGCAAGAGCATCAGGGTCCTCATCAACCAACACATCAACATCCTCATGCTCTCTTTCTCTCCAGTGAACATACATCCTTCAAATAGACAAAGTTCAGGAGGGTTAACTCTTGTTTTTTTTTTTTTTAATTTTTTTACACTAAATGGAAGGTCCACATGGGCTGTAGTGCTCATAGTAGCGTGTACACTCGGGCTGTCATAAGGCATCCCGCATGTACACTCGGGTTGTCATAGGACAACCCGCGTGGACGTAGGGCCGACCTATTAAAGGCCGACGCCCCTCCAAAAAATGAACTAAAATGCATAAAGAAAGAATTGAATTGCAAGAGGGGGTAGTGTATACTTGGTCCAAGCGGATGGTCGTTTCGTCCACTGAGGCTCCCAGAGTCAACTCTTTTCACAAAGGGGTAGTTTTGGATTTTAGTCAATTTCTCAATTAGCAATGGTGATAATGAGCTTCCAGCTTCTATTTATAGACTTTTTGGCCTCTTTTTGTCAATTTTTGGACCCTTTCGTCATTTTTTCTAAACTAAAAATCATATAGTATGGTCGAGGAGTTTTCTTTGGATTGTCACGAGAAGTGTTCTTTGGGTATTGGGAAAATTTTTGGAGTTTTGGGTCGTTTTGAAGGTCCTTTGGTAAAAAGCCAATTTTTCCAACTCGTTGCATTTAAGATAGGATTCCACCTCCACTTTCTGCATCTTATTGTCTTTTCTGCTTTGCCATAGGATCGATCCCACCGAGTTGCGACACAGAACCATCATTGTTTCTTTAGGAGTGTCATAATTTAGTGGTAGAGCCTACCTTAACATGGATGCCCTAAGTAGACCCTGGTTGCATTTTGGTGTCCATGCTGTCACTAACAACTATAGGCCCAGGAGTCCTTACTAGTTTTTCTTGATTACGAGTTTGAGCATCATTTGCATGATTCCTTATCACTCTGGACCTCACCCTCGGGACTCCCAAAACTTAACGGGTCTTACTTTAATCTCTTTTCAGACCCTCTAAACGTGAAAAGATTGCTGAGCGATCTTGTTGACCTTCATGCTCGCTAATCTGAAATTTGAAGTCACGTCTGTCCGGCGGTAGTTTACCCCTTTTTCGGTCCAGATGGTCAACTGTACGAACAAAGGTATGCTCTAGGAGCCTCGATTCTCTAGAAGAGTATTCTCAGGTATAATTTTAACCCTTTTTCGGGCCCGAGGGACTAAATTTAGGAAAAAGGAACCCCCACGGAGTCCATAGTTAAGCTCTTTTAAGACTCCCTAAAATTGAAAAGATCGTCGAGTGACCTTATTCTTTCACACTCGTTAAAATGGTCCAGAAGAACATTCCTGACAGAGTCCATAGTTAAGCTTTTTTCAGACTCCTTAAAAATGAAAAAATTGTCGAGTGATCTTGTTTTTATCACACTCGTTAAAATGGTTTTGAATAGACGTCTTTTCGGTGCTAGTTTACCCCTTTTTCGAGCCGACTAGACTACCTTCGAAAAAGGTACCCCAATGGAGTCTCCTTTTACATTTTTTCAGACTCTCTAAAAATGAAAAAATGCCGAGCTTGCCTTCTCTGGGCTCGTTAAACTTACATCGAAGGACGTTATCATTGTGTCTTGTTAACCACATTTTCATTCCTACGTCTTTGGCCTAATGATAGCTCCATGTTGTTCTCAACTGAACCATATGAAGCATGCCTCATAACATAAACCTTGTAGCACTGTGCCTTTGCGTCTTGACACCTTGACTCCAGGAGGGATTTTTTCGAGTGTCCTTTCTCTGAACATCAGTCTTGTCCTTGCGCCTAGAACTAGTATATTTGCGACACTCGTTCCTCCTTTGTAACGTAACATTCTTTTATTATTTTTCCAAAATTATTGAAAAAGACAAAAAAAATCAAATATACCCCAAAAAGAGTTAGGGAAAAGTAATTTCTTTTTATTGGCAGCACAATGAGTCGCCCTTGTACGAAGCACATCCTCTCATTTTTTCGTCAAGCTCTGGGATTTAATATGACCTTAGGAAGCTGTTCTCGCTACATAGAGCCGTGTCCTCCTCCATTTGGTTATTCTTCCAAACATATGGAGAGTTTGAGGCGCCTCCTACATCGTGAACTTATGTCAATGCCATGCTGCTTGAGTCTCATCATTCGTCGTGCTATTGTCCAAGGGAAGTTTTTACCAAGCCTGAGTTGATCCCTCTGCAGTTTGTCTCTTTCCCTCATGCCCAACCATCCTGAAAGTCCAATCAAGTCTTTGTTCGAAATCAATGAAGCCTCCAATCTGATCATCAAGATCCTCTAATCCATGCCCGACGTGCCGTCGAAGACCTCTGCGTAGTGAACTCGTACACTCATATTACACTCCTACCTGAGTTTTGAAGATTTTGAAGTTGTT
This sequence comes from Picea engelmannii, assembly GCA_009831015.1. Lineage (NCBI taxonomy): Eukaryota > Viridiplantae > Streptophyta > Pinopsida > Pinales > Pinaceae > Picea > Picea engelmannii. The sequence continues at coordinate 203,491 of ML820511.1, read as the reverse complement.
TCTCGAGCTCTAAAGACCTCATATCTAGCCATCAGGCCTTATCAACTTCTAGAAGATGGATACTATACATGTATATCTTTTTGATTTTGAGATGTAGATCTACTGTGTATTGCTCGTGGCTACACTTTATATAGTTATATGACATGGATCTGCAGTGTATTTGATTGGCAACCATGATTTTATTTCATCCTGAGCATGGGTATTCCCGCCTCGGTGAGACAACTGTTATTTTGCAGATGGCACCTCCCAAATTCTGGTCCCTGGGCTCACTGGTTTGGTACGTTGATAAATATTGATAATGTATTTCGGCCATTAGATGCTCTTCTGACCTCACACACTAGGGGGCATCTGTTATAACCCTAATTTGCACCAGACATTCTTACCTGGCATCAAGCCATCTCATATTCCTTCTTTTCCAAGCTAGTACTAAACAACTCTTCTTAAAAACACCCTTTTTAAAGGCACACGCGCCCTGCTCCACTACAGCCCGCGTGTACACTCTAGCTGCCCCACTACAACCCGCATGTACACTCTAGCTGACTCACTACAGCTCACGTGTACCTACAAAAGCACGAAAAATGGAATGTTGTTGACATAACACACAATTTTGGGTAAGTTAACTAAACCTTTCGACCATGCATGGCCGGTCATTCGATGAAATACCTAGCTCCTTCTAGCCTATAAAAGAAGGGGCAGGGGTCCCATTTGAAGGGAGGAAAATCATAGTAAAGAAACTCTACCCAAATTAGCATTCCCCTTGCCTCAACCTTTTGCAATTATTGTTTGAAGAGAAGCATATACAGAAGCAATTGGAGCACAGTTGAAGAGGAGCCCAGGACCAGATTCGAGGAGCAGTGACCGTTCTCACTATTGTAAGGTATTCTCGTGAGATTAATAAAATAAGTACTTTCCCCATCCTGCCATATGAGGTTTTCATTGTTTGAATATTGATTACATGTTGATTAAATCTCTAACACATTAGTTCATAGATCAAATGCATGTGGAGTTCTTCGTTTGTCTTTTGTGAATGCAGGTTAGCATTGGGAGGAGAGTTGCAGTCGAAGAGAAACCAAGTGTGAAAAGAGATTGACATTGAACACAAAAAATAAGGTACGACAACTTGATCTCTTTAAACTTGTATTTGCATATGAATAATGGGGTTTAGGCATGGGATAATGGTAAAAAGTAAGAATCTTTAGGTCATTTCTGCATGCATGATAAAACCCTTCATGCTAGTACGTAGGAGGGATTTCCCACCCACAACAGTAATGTTATATGGCATTGTAATTAATTGTTACAACAAAATCCAATGAAGCAATATAAGTACAATATATGAATATATTCTACCAATTTCACACATGTAAATGCATTTATATATGTAATATACCAGATATAAAAAGTATGCAGAACATAAATAAAATGCTAGAAATGGCAGAATAACAACAATATTACTAGAACAATCACCACAATAGCACTGAAATGATATAAGAATAACAATAGAAATAACACTTTGATTCTGAAAGCAATGTTCACGAGCCTCTTCAAGGGGGCAACCTCCAGTTGAGCAGATCTCTATTACAATAATATCCAAGCTAGGGTTCTCATACCCTTCACTCCTATTTATACTAAATATGTCTATCAAAAGAAGCATCTAGAGGAAGATCCTTCTAGAAGTGGAAGCCTCTATTAGGTCTTCTTACATTCAACTTATTCTATTTTATTGCAAGGCCTTATTAATATTTAATTTTATTACATCTGAATATATTGTTCTACCTATGTGCGGGTTAGGACGCTAATATGTCCGCCCCCTTAAAAACAACCTTGTCCTTAAGGCTTGAGATGTGGAAATTGCTGTAGAATGGTAGCTGGTTCCCAAGTGACATCTGTTGGAGTTGTATCTTTCCATTGGACTAACACTTCCTTGATGGTTCTCTGACGTAGGTGACGCTCACACTGATCCAAAACTGTTTGTGGCTGTAGCCAAATGGATCCTTCTCCGGTTAACTTGGGAAGGTTGGTTTGAATTTGGCACTTAGTTCCAATTACCTTCTTTAAGCATGAGACATGAAAAACAGGATGTAGCTTCGAATGACTGGGAAAAGCTAACTGATAGGCTACTTGTCCCACATGCTTGAGAACGGTATAAGGACCATAAAATTTGGGCGCTAGCTTCTAGAAATGCTCGGCCTTGATGGAAGTTTGCTTGTAAGGTTGCAATCGAAGAAACACCTGATCCCCTTCTACAAATTGACGTTCAGAGCGACCTTGATCTGCTTGTTGCTTCATGCGATTCTGTGCCATGACCAAATTCTCTTTGAGGGTACGGAGAACAGCTTCTCGAACTATAAGTGTTTGGTCAACCGCCTGGACCTTCGAGACACCAGGTAAGTATGAGCGAACTGAAGGTGGCTTTTGTCCATATACCGCTTCAAAAGGAGTCATGCGTGTCGCTGTATGGTATGAAGTGTTGTACTAGCATTCAACTAAGGGTAACCATTGAGCCCACTGATTTTTCTTTTCCGAGGAAAAACACCTCAAATGTGTTTCCAAACACTTGTTGACAACTTCCGTTTGAACATTGGTCTGGGGATGATAAGATGTACTGATATGCAATTGGGTGCCTTGTAGCTTGAACAATTCTTGCCAAAAATTGCTTGTGAAAGTTGGGTTGCGATAAAAAACAATAGAGTATGGCATGCCATGAAGCTTGAAGACCTGATCCATGAAAATTTGAGCCACCGTGGATGCTGTAAATGGGTGTTGAAGAGCGCAGAAATGAGCATACTTGGAAAGGCGATCAACAACCACCATGATGACAGATTTATTTCCTGATTTGGGTAAGCCAGTAATAAAATCCATAGAGATATCCTTCCAAATAGCAGGTGGAATCGGAAGAGGTTGTAGTGTGCCTGGAGATTTGACAATTTCTCCCTTGTTGCATTGACACACATCACATTCAGCGACAAAATTACGAATGTCTTGTTTCATACCATCCCAGAAAAAAGAATGTTTGACCCTATCATTGGTTTTGGTGAACCCGGAGTGCCCCGCTGTGGGTGTAGCATGAAGCTCAGAAAGTACTTTGGATTTAAGCTTTGATTGTTTACTTAAATACAAACGGCCTTTGTATCGAAGCTCATCATGGAGCCAAGAGTACCCTGGGGAAGCTGGAGCACTGGACTGCAATTGTTGGATCAGATGCGAACTTTTGGGATCTTGTATCCATTCCTGGGAAATGGCTTGAAGCCAATCTGGTACAATGAAGGAAAGAGAAAAAATGGATCCTTCATCTTCATATTTTTGGGAAAGTGCATCCACAACCACATTGTCTTTTCCTTTCTTGTGAATGATATCATAATCATATCCAAAGAGCTTAGTCACCCATTTTTGTTGCTCCAGGGAGGAAATGCGTTTTTCCAAAAAATACTTGAGGCTTTGATGGTCTGTCTTAATTTGGAAACATTGCCCCAATAGATAAGGGTGCCACAGATCAACGACATGTAGAATAGCCAACATTTCCTTTTCATAGATTGATTTTCCCAGATTTCTTTCAGATAGTTGCTTGCTGGTAAAGGCCAAAGGCCGACCCTCTTGCATAAGGACAACACCAATTCCTTTCCCTGAGGCGTCACATTCCAGGACAAAGGTCTTTGTGAAATCAGGAAGGGCCAGGACTGGAGTGGTGCACATGGCCATCTTCAAGGTTTGAAAAGCTTGATCAGCGGCTGGAGTCCAAGTGAAAGAGTTCTTTTTTAGGAGAGCAGTGAGAGGTGTTGCAATCTTTCCATAATTCTTAACAAACTTGCGATAATACCCTATTAAGCCCAAAAATCCACACAAGATTTTGAGAGTCTTTGGGTGAGGCCAGTCTTGCATAGTTTCAATCTTTTTAGGATCCACCCTGACGCCATCCTTGCCAACCAGATGACCCAAGTATTCTACTTCTGAGGCGCCAAAAGCACATTTAGACTGTTTTAGGAAAAGTTGGTGTTGGGAGAGTAGATGGAGAACTTGATCCACATGAGCAAGATGGTATGGCCAGGTTTTTCTATAGACGAGGATATCATCAAATAAAACTAAGGCAAAATGACGGAGAAAAGGACGAAAGACATGATTCATGAGGCTTTGGAAGGTGGAGGGGGCATTACACAAGCCAAAGGGCATGACCAAAAATTCATAGTGGCCCTCATGAGTTCTAAAGGTAGTCTTGGGAATGCTTGCCTCTTTCATACATATATGGTGGTAGCCTGAACGAAGATCAAGTTTAGTAAAGAATTGGGCGCCACTCAATTCATCCAGGAGGTCATCAATGACATGAATGAGAAGTTTGTCTTTAATGGTAAGTTTGTTGAGGGCACAGAAGTCAGGACACATTCGCCAAGAACCTTCTTTCTTCAGGACCATGACCACAGGAGGAGAGTAGGGGCTTGTACTAGGGTAGATAATGCCTGCAGTAAGGAGTTCCTGGACCATTTTCTCAATTTCATTTTTTTGGGAAAAGGGGTGACGATACAGAAATATATTGGGAGGAAGGCTTCTGGGTACAAGGGGAATGGAATGATCATGAACACCACAGGAAGGAGGGAGTCCTTGGGGATTGGAAAAGGCCACTTGATGTTTAGAAAGGATGGCTTGGAGGTCTTGCGGTACCGAGGGTGTCTATGTTGCTTGTATGGCATGGAGTTGGGCAATAACACCAAAGTGACCTTTTTTGAGCATCTTTTCTATGCAATGAGAACTAATGATCTCAGGTGAACTGACGGTGATGCCTTGGAACTTATATTGGTGGCCCTCCTGGTCGAATTGCATGGTTAAGTCCTTAAAATCCATGAGAATGGGACCCAAAGTCCTTAGCCAGTCTGCACCCAACACAATGTCACAACCACCCATGTCGATAGCAAACATATGATATTTCAGGTGGTAGTCACCAATTTGGAGATGAACATTTTCACAACGCCCTCCACATTTCATGGACCCACCATTGGCAATCATGATTTGTAAATTATTGACAGCATGGATGTAGCAATGAGTTTCTTGGGCAATGGGGCGATGAATAAAATTATGGGTGCTTCCACTATCAACCAGAATGATGAAATTCCGATGCTTGATGTAACTGATTAGCTTGAGGGTTTGGGGAGTGGAGAAGCCAATGAGAGCATTGAGGGAAATGACCAGTTCTACTTCAAGAGGGTTTTATGGAGGGGTTATGTCATTGGTTTTAGGTGACTCAGACACAATGGGAGTTTCAAGATCCTCTTCTGAAATATCCTCGGAGATGGCCATAAAAAGATTTTGTTCCTTACACTTGTGGCCCGAGAAATATTTGTCATCACAATTATAACAAAGGCCTTTGAGTTGGCGTTCATCCATTTCAACCCTGGTCAATTTTTGGATATTTAGTGGAGCGGAGGGAGTAGTGGGATTTATTGGTTTACGGTGAGGGATAAAGGAGGGTTTTCGGTTTTGAGAAGGTACAATCTGTTGTTCTTCTTTATCTCTATTAGTAGCCTCCACCCAACTTTGAGGTCGAGACATGAGGACATGGGCCCTAATCTCATCCTTGAGGCCACTGATAAAACACTCTCGGAAAAAGGCATCCGACATGCCCTCTATCCGAAAAGCTAGGCACTCAAAGGTGGATATAAAGTCTTCCATTGTTCCTGATTGTTCACCTTTGTCAAACGACCCAAATGGTTGGTGTCAGTGTCAAAGCGTTCATAAAGCTCTGCCACAAAGTGTGTCCAAGAAATATACCCTTGAAGGGAAGTTTTTCTCCATTGCCACCATTGCCAACGTTCTTAATCTAGATGGAGAACACCATACCAGAGTTTGGCCAAGTCATCTGTAGTGCCGTATAAAGAGAAATAATGTTCCATTTGGGTTACCCAACCAGTGGGGTTTGAGCCATCAAATTTGGCCACATCCACCCACAGAAGGCGTAGGTCACATTGAAAGTGATGGTGATGAAAGCTATGGGAATGAGAGGAATGTTCACCTTCAATATGTGGGGGTGAGTCAGAGGAAGGGTTATCTGTAGGGATATGAAGCTTGGTGCAGAGTGATGAAAAGACAGATTCAAGCTGGGTGGTTAGGTCTTGTTTGATTTCCTCCATTGAGGACTGCATGGTTGTATTGATGGCGACAACAATGGAACTGAGTTGTTTCAATTCTTGTTGGGTCTCGATGAGACTATATTGCAAGGTAATGAAGCGAGCTTCCAAGTATTGGCTACGGGTATGGGCCACGAGGACGAGGAAATCGAAAAGGGGCGGGTGGGGTAAAAATTTTTGTCTAAAAATGATATGTAGGAATGTGATAAGGGAAAAGAGATGAATCCAATGGAATAGGTCTCAAATAATGGTGAAAAAATTTCTAGGAATTTTTAAACCTGCGGAGTTATACTTCGGTCTGAAGAATACTACAACGATGAAATGCCCAAATGCTTAGCCAAGAAGAAAAGTGTAGTGATTTGGCAACCCGAACATAGTTGTGTGGGAATAGATCTTGTCTGTTTTAATTTGTTTATGTTTCTGTCCCTAAGGGATAGGTATTCAAGGGTTCTACAGATGAGGGTTTTCCCTTTGCTATAGCTCTTTGATATACGTGCGAGGTCCAACAGTAATACTCGACCCAATATATCAGGGCACTAACTAAAGAGGATAGACCGTTCCCTTAGCCGTACTACCCGACTACCCAGGTACTAGAGAGTATCTTCCCGAGTGTTGTTCTCGGTGGCAATATAGCAGTCAGGCGGCCGATCATTTTATCTAAAGAGGGCTTCAGGTAATCTAGGCTGATCCGTACACAGGCGTTGTCTGATGCGATACCACTCGAAGGGGTACCAACATGGGTTATAAGGGTGGCCAACATATGTGCGCTTAAATACCACTTGTATTTCCTGAGTGTATGAATCCCTAAACCACGGGTTTATGCGTGTAACGATAGATCTTTGTGGCTTAAAGATGCCAGAATACGTCTCTATCCTGAAAAAAAAATTAACCCACACTTTCTACCGAGGAAAGTGCTCTAATACCACTTGTAATATACCAGATATAAAAAGTTTACAGAACAAAAATAAAATGCTAGAAATGGAAGAATAACATCAATATAACCAGAACAATCACCACAATAGCACTGAAATGATATAAGAATAACAACATAAATAATACTTTGATTCTGAAAGCAATGTTCACGGGCCTCTTCGAGGGGGAAACCTCCAGTTGAGCAGATCTCTATTACAATAATATCCAAGATAGGGTTCTCATACCCTTGACTCCTATTTATACTAAATATGTCTATCAAAAGAAGCATCTAGAGGAAGATCCTTCTAGAAG
>ML820511.1:181337-194901 GCA_009831015.1 Picea engelmannii | reverse complement strand
CCTCAACAACTTGAATCACTCAAATTGGAGGTGTTTTAAGACTTGGGCGTGCATTTTTGTGAAGCTTGGTGTGCATTTTACACAAGGGAAGAAACTAGAGTTTAAAATAAAAACATGTATTTCTTACGTGTGACTGTGCATTTTTAGATGTGGAGACTATAACAAGATTGAATTAAATTTTAATGCAACAAAAGAAAGCCAATTATTCCTTCCATTATTTATTAAATGGTTGGCATGAAAAATCAGTAATGGAAACAATGAGGATTGACTTGGTGGGAAATTGTAACATACACATCCTACAATAAGGCCTAGAATATTTTATGCCTTAGGCTTGCATTTTAGAGGAGACAGTGGGCATTTTCAGACAAAAAACCTTCTACTGTGCATAAAGGGTAAAAACTGCCTTCTAAAACAAAGATGTCAAATTGTTAAAACTGGCCTTGTTGAAAGGCATTCCGAATGGTGAAATTGATATGATTATATTAGGGATATATACGCTTATGAAACATCCATTCCTTTAAATAAATTATGCATCCACTAAAAAGGAAAAATGCATAAAATGCATGAAAACGGAGCAAATGACAAATGCATGCCCTAAGAAGAAAAATACATGCCTTGTGTTGGTAATTGTATGTTGACCTTATGAAATTACATGAAAACAAGGTATTGAGTAAAATGCATGCCCTGGAAGGGAAAAATGCACATATTAAGTTGAAATTGCATGTTGGGGGCATGTGATTTCATGTTTACATAGTAATGAGGAATATGCACAACTTGTTAATGATAAATGCATGCCTACACTATAAAAATGCACACCCTTGACATGTTATGAAACCCTATGTTGTCCTAAACCCTAAACTATTCTTCCTTATCCAATTTGAATGGTTTTCTTAGGAAGATGAATGAAAATGGATGTTGATCCATTGTGTATGATTGATGCTACTATGGCATATTTTATAACAACCCTAAACCCATGTTTGACAATTTGTTTGGAAACACACATATGTAGTTAACCTTGTAGGTTGAGTTGTTTCCCGAGTCCCATAATCTTAGAAACTCAAAGTAATTGTAAGTCTCCCACACCTATGATTGATTTCAAATGCATGCAAGATATCTTGATTACCATTTAATTTAAGAGTGTGTGCTTGTATTATAGTCAACAATGTTTGTAGTTTTTCTTTCAAAATTACCCTGACACATTTTGGAAATCATTTTTTTATTTTCCAAGTTACAACACTGAGATGGGAAAACCTCTGAGTACTTCCCCTCATTTAGAGGATGGAAAGTTTTCATTAATTCTCAAAAATCCCAAGTCCATTGTTAAAAAATGCTACAAATATACTTGATCGTGCTTATAAAAATGCATGTCCAGTTTTGTAAAATTTTTATTTGTAATAAATAATATCTTATCTATAAATATTAATCTATTTTTTTTAAATAAAAAGTTCTTTATAGAAAAATATACAAATATAGCCTTAAATCATTTAAAAAAAGTCAGTTTCCTACCAAGGTTTTCCTCAGGGTGAGCATGCATTCCATAACTTCCATTCCTCAAAATCCATTCCTATTAGTGGGCATTCCTCAAAAAAACATTTCAACTTTGAACCCATAAAAACATGGACGCAATTGAAATAGGGGCATCCTCTACCATGGGCACAACAATTGAAACAGGCGGTTCCCAGGATGAAAATTTCATTGTCAACAAATTCCAGGAGTGTGTTGAAGCATGGAGAGACATAATGAATCGTCCAACATGTATGTTGAATATCCTAAGAATATCACAGGTTTTTGAATTTATGTTTGGACCCTTCCATTTCTAAAATGATGAGATAGATATGGCCATAACCAATTATGATGGCATCGTTATGGAAGTGAAACTATTTGGCTAGAGCATTTACCTAGATGTTGATTTGCTTGCAAGAGAAACCAAAATTCCACATAGAGGGGGAGAAACATTTAACTCCAGAAAAAACCCCAAGGTAGAAAAGATGGAGATGGCCACTAAAATATGTGGGAAAAAGGTATTTGTTCCCAAGAATGGTAGATTTTCCCCAGGGACTATACAAGTCTTTGATTCAAATTGTCCTTAGGACAATTTTGAATCATCATAAGACTGATATTTTTGGTGACTACATGAGGATAATCATTTATTTGGTTGAATACATGGCCGTAGATGTTCCTCACCTATTGATTAAAAATTTACATCATGCCCTTGAAGAAAGTAAAAAAAAATAATAGTAAGTTCAGTTTCTCGAGCATGCTACGTAAAATTATTGATTTATATCGACTCAGTGACCAAACAAGCCCTATTAAAACCTACATTAGGAGATCAAAAACAAAGAAACACATTGAGGAAGTACCTGAAGAGACTGTAGTTGATGGTGTGGAAATTAGTTCTAATAGAGTTTTCGAAGATGAAGTTAATGATGTCAGAACTTTAAGACCAGGATCAGGGAGGTATGGACCATTATATGGAGACATACAATGATGTTATTTGTGTTACTTTAGAAACTATAATTGATATAATTCCTCTTAAAATGGAATTACTTGAGTATAATGTCCCTATTATGGGCTCTGATTCTACCTCTCCAAATTCAAATGTGAACAATCCAACATACATTTTTGATAACACATTCGTTTTTGGGGCATTGGATATAATGATGCATTACAGTTAACTTCTTGAAATGGATGATTCTTCCTCTATATACACCTGGAAGGATAAGTGTGAAATGCAACACTTCATTAATATGGAATGCTCGAAGAAAATTAGAAATATGGAAAATGCAATTGCAAGGAAAGTACAAGAATAAAAAAAGGAAAATATAAGGAAAATATCGGATTATAGGTGAATGATAAAGAGAGGTATCCTTCGTTACAGATGAATCTCAGAGGGACATTGATTATGCCAAGGCAATGTACGAAACATCGTTGGATAAATATACAACAACCATTGAAAATATTGAAAAATAATTGAAAAGCAGACCACATGTTTTGAATATACCTCCATTGAATACTGCAAGTAATCCGGAGGTGGATGTATTAAAAAAACGTTTAAAGGAGAAATATGGAATTATTTAATTTGGTCACCTAATCTTGGGTGTGCATTTTAATTTGGTCACCTAATATGGTTGTGACCTTCTAAATTACAAGGCAAACATTGCCTCTTCTGCACAACAACCCTTTTAAACTTGCAATTTCAAAATTAACAACATTAATAGGTATAATATGATAAACCACAACCCCAAAATGTTCACAACTCAAATCTATGGTACACTAAAACCTCCACTTATGTTTTACAAACACGTTGGGCATTTCTAGGATTTTAGTAGGCATCTCTTTCCTATTATTGTACACCAACTTATTTTGTGACTAAAAGTGCAAAAATAAGTATATAGTCTTATGAAAAATGACTTAACAAATCATTTACAATTTGAACCACTCAAATTGAATGAGTTTTGAGACCTGTGCGTGCATTTTAGTGTAGCATGGCATGCATTTTGCACCAAGGAAAAATTTACACCAACGCAAAATTCACTCTCTTTGTCCTAGAAGGCAATTTTTGGTCTTTTTGCAGGGTAAAGGGCTTTAAGTTTAAAATTGGACAAACACATGTATAGAAAATTTCATGAATCTTTGTGAATCAAAGTCATCCGTATTGAAGTGAAAATGCACTCCTAATTGTACAAACATGTTAACAATATTTTAATAATCGATTTACAACTTAAATATTAAATTATGGAGGGTTATCCAACTTTGGGCCTACACTTTACTATAACCAACTTTAACAAATTGACCCTTCAGTTTTACAAGGGATTTTTTAACCTTTATGCACATCGGGTAGTTTTTTTTTTATCTAGAACTGCCAATATATGGCTATGTCAAGATGTAAATCCAAAAATTACAACTTCTTCAAGTTGAACCACTCAATTTGGGCCAAAATTGAGACAGGGGCATTCATTTTACTCTAAGGAAGTCGTGACTTCAGATTTACATGAAATATGAAATCTAGGTGCCTGAAATCAACCTCTTCTATTATAAAATTTCACTTTAGATGACATAGGTAAATATAAATATAGATATTTCCATCTTACAAATTATAAAACAATTTAAGGTGCTACATGGAAGCTTGGGCATGCATTTTGATTTCGTCACTTAGTACAATTTTGACCTTCCAATTTACAAGGAAAAATTTGCCTCTTTTGCACATCAACCATTTTTAAAATTGCAATTGCAAAATTAACAAAATGATCAGGTCTACTATGATAAACCACACTCCCAACAACTTGCACAACTCAAATATATAGTATAATAAAACCTTGGCTTACTTTTTACAAATAAGTTGTGCATTTCTATGGTTTTACTAGGCATATGTTGCCTATTTTTGCACATTAGATTCTTTTAGGACTGCAAACGAAAAACTAAGTACACATGCTTATGTAAAATGGATTAGATACTCATTTACAGTTTGAACCACTCAAATTGAATGATATTTCAGACATGAGGGTGCATTTTAGTGTAGCCTAGCATGCAATTTGCACCAAGGCAAAATTTACCCTCTTTGTCCTACAAATCAAATTTTGGTATTTTCCACAGCAAAAGGTTTTAAGTTTCCAATTGAACAAACAAATGTATAGACATATGTATAACTTTTGTAATGATAACCATATGCCTTCCTCTATCATCAATGAATTTAAATTTCCAAACACCAAGCAAATCACTTAGATAGCTAACTATTTTATCCCCATTTGACATTGTCTCTTATAGGAGGAGGATGTCAAGTTTATTCAGATCAATAACCCTTTTCAAGGTTCATTTTTTGAAGGGGATGATGTAGCCCCAAGAATTAAAGGTTAGATAGATCCCAAGGAGCCTTTAATATGGACATTGTCCACTCTAACAAACCCTTCTATTGTCAACTATTTACCAAACATAACCTCATACATAGATATGTTTTTGAGCGAAATAAATGGACTTATTTCCTATTCTTTGCACCCTACTTCCCCTTCCATAGTTTAGAAATAACCCACCTTCAATTTCCACCTCTTAGCCATATATTTTTATTTTCATGTAGGTAGATTCAAACATTATTATAAAGATGCATTAAAGATCTCCTAAAGACTGTAGAAAAACACTAAAGATCACAAAAAACATCACATATAAGAAAACTACAAGTCAAAACAATATTGATCTTACATAAAATTGTCATAACAGTAGGATCTTTACATGTAGATAGACATGATACAATTACAGTCTCCCTTACAAAATTGGATGGAAAAGTGAAATACAAATCCCACACCTTTGTTCTCTCTGAAGATTACTCCTATTGTCTTTGATCTGAACGACCTCTTATTTCCTATCACTCTACTTATATCACTCGATTCCCACCAAAAATGCCAAAATGCATAATGTTTTGAGAACTCTTACATACTTATATGATCCCTGTGGGACAACCTCAATCCATACGACAATGACATAATTTGATCACAATTAGCTTTACATGTCCTCAAGTGAGTTGTTATAGCTTGTGGTTTTAGAAACATTCCTCTGCAATCTACATTTGACGATGGGGCGCTACGTGGCCCTTGCGGTAACAATCGACTATGGGTCAGAATACTGATGATGATTAGACTCTATCACAATACCGACGGAAGTCGGGGCACCAAGATAAAAAAAATAATGAAATTTTGATAGTTAGTTAGTAATGTCCGACAATATGATCAATTTTATTCATACTGTCGAAACTCCCCATTGAACTACAATACCATATGTAGTAGTGTCCCTAAGAACCATAGGTATCGAACTACATAAAACCATATTTTCAATTTGAAAAAGAGACTGGAATAAAACTATGAAGAATGACACCTCACCTGTAGGTGTTGGATTATAATATAAACAGTCAAGGTAAACATTTCGTCCGTGTCATATATATATTGATGTTTTACAATTTTAATTTGTATTGAATTATGTTTATTGTATCTAACAATTATTGTTGTAATCTCATTAATTATTTTTCATAAATGTTGTCAAGACATTAATAGGCTACCACAAGGAATGAAAAGTTACCTTGCACAATTCAATAGGTTTCCCTACTATGAGCACCTACAAATAGCTCATTTGTTTGATACAATGCATATCAGGAAGAATGTAACAAAAACATTGTGGAGAATTGTAGATGGAAGGAGTGACAAAGAAAAAATTGTCAAAATTTGTACTGACATTTAGGAAGCCAATCGTGCACTGCAAAATGTGATTTATTTAAATAACAATGGACACCGAAATAGTCATCCATGGTTATTTAAAAAGTAGGAAAGCAATGTTGTAAAAGAGGTCATTCGGAAAATTAAATTTCCCACGGGATTTTCTTCAACCATAAAGAATATCTTATCGAAGAAAGGTGAATTTGGTGGGGTGAAAACTCATCACTGACATACCTTCATTAAGGTAATTATTTTGGATGTAGATTTCTATATTGGTAAATATACAACTTTTTAGTATTATAATATGGTTTTCTTTTCCTAAAAATTAATGATCCCTTTGTTGTTACAGTATGTTCTACCTCTATCTCTCTCTGATAGCTTTGACAACAATGTAAAACAAGTTATAAATGATCTTGGAAAATACATGAGGTAAATATTAATGACTTATATTCAAAATCGTTTTTGCTCAACTTGTCAACATCTATTTTACTTTCAATGTATATACATTGTTGTTGAAACCTATGATCTGATTTGGTATATCATGTGTAGGTGGTTGTCATCTAAAGAAATCCATAAAGAAGATATAAAATATTGGAGAGAAATTCCTCAACTAATGTATGAAACACAAAAGTGTTTACCTTTGTTATTTTTCAATGCAAACAAAGTTACCAACTTAATGAGAACCGTGGCCTCAAAACGAGAACTCTGGCGAAAAAATATCACATTTTTTGGTTAAAAACACCAAAATCAAGCCCCAAATTAAAAAGTGGTGCTACCAGTAGCACCATTTTTTGAGGAGATGGTTAAAATTGCAACTTGTTGCAACTTGTTCGAAATCGAACCCTTGACATTGCGAATAGAACTCTGAAATTGAACCTTGAATCGAAAAGTGATGCTACCAATAACAACATTTTTGGGGGAGGCGGTTAAAATTGCAACTTGTTTGAAATCACACCCTTAACATTGTGAACATAACCCTGAAATTGACCCTTGAATCAAAAAGTGATGCTACCAGTAGCACCACTTTTTTTTTGGAGTTAAAAACTATGACATAATTGAAATTGTGGCCTTGACCACTAGCACTGCCGAAAATAAAACATTAAAAATGGATTCTAAATCTAAAAGTGTTATTACTTGATAATTTATGCATTAACTGATTTTATTTTTTTTAATAATTTACATTAAGAAAATAATTAAATTGGAAAAAAAAACACCGCTTAACAAATTCCTCTTTTTTAAAGAAAAAATAGAAATAAAGAAAAAAAATAAAAAAAATTTGTTCGAACAAAAACAAACCGCAACTTTTAATCAGAAAATTCAAAACATGAATTAAAAAAATAGTAAAATCTATTTTTTTTGGGAAAAAAATAAAATAAAAAATACCCTTAAAGCACTAAATTTAAAACTCCTAAAAAAAAAAACTCACAAAAAGACAATTTCTTTTATAAAAAAAATAAAAAACAATTCAAAAATTAAAATTAAAATACACAAATAAATTTTAAAAACAAATCTAACTAAAACTTAAAAAAATTAAAACATTAAAAAAAATCAAAATAACAAAATTAAAAAAATCCAATAAAATTTTAAACATTAAATACATTACAAACATATTAAAAAGAAAAAAAAATTTAAATTTTAAATATATTATTAACATTATTATTATTATTATTTTTTAAATATTAAATGTATTATGAACATTAAAAAAAACAAATTAGAAGAAAAAAACAAATTAGAACTTAAAAAAAAAATTAAAATTTTTAAATTTATATTTAATAATTAAAAACAAAATGCAATGTTTGGGCGTTGAGGGTGTCGAGGGCTATGACACAAGTTGTTTGGGTGTTGTGGGTGCTGGGGGACGATGTATGACATCACTCCATCCCCCCACGGGTCAGGACCCGATGCCCACTAGACCAAGTCTTGGACCGTGGAGGCTGGGGCGATGTCGAGCATCACCCCCCGACATCCTCAACACCCAAACATTGCATTTTTTTTAATTATTAAATATATATTTAAAATTTTTGATATTTTTTTAAGTTATAATTTGGTATATATATTTTTTTAATTTTAAATGTTCATAATATGTTTAATATTTTAAATTTTATTATTATATTTAAAAAATAAATAAATTATAATATATATAATTTTTTTATTTTTATTTTTATGTTTGTAATGTATTTTATCCCATGAGGTGTAGGACAATCGGGGATAGAGTGTGTTGTTAAGGCACTCCGTGATGTTAAGTCACCGACTCGAAACCTGTGGGGACAAAAAATCCAGCCATGTTAAGGGTTGGTGTGGCTTAGGTCGAGTGTGATCGCCAGGTGACTTTGACGGCTTAGATGCCCTTGAATTGCGGTTTCTCAAGCCACAAGCTAGTCCCGCAGGTCACAAACAAACTAGAAAAAAAAAATTGATCGAATTTTTTAATTTTGTTGTTTTAATTTTTTTTTAATGTTTAATTCTTTTTAAAACATTGTGTTTTAGTTAGATTTTTTTTTATTTTTCTATTTAATTTTAATTTTTAAATTATTTATTTAATAAAAAAGTGTCTTTTTATGAGTCTTTTTTTTTCAATTTTGGTGTTTTAAATTTAGTTCTTTAAGGGTATTTTTTATTTTATTTTTCTAAAAAAAAAACAGATTTTACTATTTTTTTATTCATTTTTTGAATTTTTTGATTAAAAGTTGCTGGTTTTTTTTTTCGAACAATTTTTTTTCTTTAAAAAGAGGAATTTGTTTACAGGTGTTTTTTTTCTTCCAATTTAATTATTTTCTTAATGTATGTAAGTAAAAAAAATAAAATTAGTTAATACATAAATTATCAAGTAATATCACTTTTAGATTTAGGTCCATTTTCAGTGTCTTATTTGCGGCGGTGCTAGTGGTCAAGTACACAATTTCAATTATGTAATAGTTTTAACTCCAAAAAAAAGTGGTGCTATTGATAGCATCATTTTTTGATTCAAGAATCAATTTCAGGGTTCTGTTCGCAATGTCAAGGGTGTGATTTCAAACAAGTTGCAAATTTAACCACCTCCCCCAAAAATGGTGCTACTAGTAGCAACACTTTTCGAAATAGGGGTAAACATTGCCACTTTAAAAAAAATGAGAACTCTGGAGAGTTCACATTAAGTTGGTAACTTTGTTTGCACAAGAACACTACCTCATACACCAAGTTGAGGAGATTGAAACATGTGAAACTGTACACACAAGGTCAATGTGGATGGTGGAGAGGCACTTGAAGTCATTGAAGGCCTTCATTAGAAAAAGAGCACGTCCTAAGGGATCTATGGTGGAGGGATATATGGTATATCAATCTTTGGTGTATATTAGTTAGTATCTTCCTAAATTAACAACAAAAATCATAAAGCTGCCTCGGATTTGGGATGTCAATTCCATTAACAAATTTGAAGGGGAGGTCCTAGTTGGGAAAGGTAGAATGAGGAAAGTGAAAGGTAATTAGATGGTAGAGATCTATAATATTGTTCATTAATATTTATTTATTTCTATATTGTACTTATTTAAGTTTTATTTAGCTTCCATTATCAATTATTATTTAATCTTTATTTTAATTAATAATTTTTATTCATTTTTCATACAGTTGGTCGAGAGTGGGATGCACTACATTTATACATCACAAACAATCTTGATTGGGTGAAGGTATGGATAGATCAATGCATACAATGTAATGGTAGGTTATCATGGGAAGGGGTGGCTACTTTTCTTAAAGAAGCTCATCGTAATCAAGATACCAATCTTGAAGGAAAATTGATTTAGCATATGGTTTAAAAGATAAACAAGAAAACCTATAATTCACCCACATCACGTTTCACTTATTTTCCATTCTATTAATCTAGGTCATGGTGTGATTCTTTTATAAAGTTTTACTAAGTCTAAATATGTTTATTCAATGACAAATATGCATTTTTTTATGTGTGGGACATATTTCAGTTGAAATACTACAAGGCTATGTGGTGCAATGGTCGTAAATTTCGCATAAAAAAGTTGGATGACAAGAATAAAACCTATGATTATGGGATAACTATAGTATTTTAGGTCATTAATGTTTCCTCTAGAAGTGACAGACATCCAACAATATCCGAAAATAGATACTATGAGTATTTGAATCATATAATTGAGAGTGACTTTAATTTCTTCAAGTTGGTTCTATTCGAGGTCAAATGGTATAAGTTAACGATGAATGAAAGTGGTCTTGAAAGAACTACTATTGAGCATGCCAATGGATTTACCATGGTTAATACAAGGATGTTTGAGCTAGGTATAAAAACTTATGCTCTTCCAAGCTAATGTGAGTAGGTATTTTATTCAGAGGTTCTAGGTAAAGTAGGTTGATCATACGTTGTTAGATATGATCCAAGATGAAGGCATGTAAAGTATAATGTACCAGAAGAAGAAGATGTTGAGGATCATGAGGTAGATGTGTTGTCAGATGAAGAAGTCAAAGAAGTTGAGCCAGTTGTAGATGACAATGTTCTCGACGATCATATTGATGATGATATTATCAAAAATGACTTTTATTATGATGATGTTGATGTGGCCAATCCTTTCAACGTCGATTCTGAACCATATGATACATATGTAGACTTGGATGAAGAAGAATATGACTAATGATATTGTAAAAATGATGAAATGTATGAGTTATGTGATTATATCTTTTATCTGATTTATTATTTTTAAAGTATTTATTTATATGGGTTAATCATCATCGTCGTCGTCATCATCATCATCATCATCATCATCATCATCATCATCATCATCATCATCATAATCACCATAGTCTTCATCATCATCATTGTCGTCATCATCATGGTCATCATCATCGTTGTCATCATTGTCTTCAACATCATCATCGACATTGTCATTGTCATCATCATCATCATTGTTGTCATCACCATTTTCATCATCATCGCCATTGTCATAATCATTTTCATGACCATCATCATTGCCAATGTATTTTCTATAAATCATCATCATCATCATTGTCATCATCATTGGCATTGTCATCATCATCGTCATCATCATTTTCATCACCATCATCGTCATCATCATGGCCATTGTCATCACCATAAATCATCATCATCATCATCATCATCCCGCCTCATCATCATCATCATTTCCATTGTCATCATCATAGTCACTTCCATCGTCATTGTCATGGTCATCATCATCATCATCATCGTCATCATCATCCTCCTCCTCCTCATCATCATTGTCATGATCACCATTCTCGTCATCATCATCATCATCATCAACACCATTGTCATCGCCATAAATCATCATCATGCACCATCGTCATCATCATTGCCATTGTCATCATCATCGTCATTGCCATCGTCATTAGCATGGTCATCATCATCATCCCCTCCTCCTCATCATCATCATTGTCATGATGACCATCGTCATCATCATCATCATCATCGTCATTGCCATTATCATCGCCATAAATCATCATCATAATCATCATCATCATCGTGCATCATCATCATCATAATTTCCATTGTCATCATCATCGTCATTGCCATCATTGTCATCGTCATCATCCTCCTCCTCCTCATATTCATCATCATTTTCATGATCACCATCCTCATCATCATCATCATCATTTCCATTGTCATTACCATAAATCATCATCATCATTATCATCGTGCACCATTGTCATCATCATCATCATTGACATCATCATCATCATCATCATCATCATCATCCTCCTCCTCATCATCATCATCATTTTCATGATCACCATCGTCCTCATCATCCTCATCATCATCATCATCATCATCATCACCATAAATCATCAGCATGGTCATCATCATCATCGCACGCCATCGTCATCATCATCCTCATCAGCATGGTCATCATCATTTTCATCATCATCATCATATCATTGTAATCATCCTCCTCCCCATCGTCGTCGTCATCATTTTCATCACCATCATCGTCATAATCATCATCATCGCCATTGTCATTGCCATAAATCATCAAGATCATCATCATCGTCGTCGTGGTCATCATCATTATTTCCATTGTCATTGCCATCATCATCATCATCATCATCATTATCATCGTCATCAACATGGTCATCATCATCGTCATTGTCATCATCATCATCGTTATCATCCTCCTCCTCCTCCTCCTCATCATCATTGTCATGATCACCATCATCATCATCATTGTCATGATCACCATCATTGTCATGATCACCATCGTCGTCATCATCATCATCATTGCCATTGTCATCATCATCATCATCATCACGCACCATCGTCATCATCAACATGGTCATCATCATTGTCATCGTCATCCTCCTCATTATCATCGTCATTTTCATGATCACCATCATCATCATCACCACCACCACCATAAATCATCATCATCGTCATCATTGTGCACCATCGTTATCATCATTACCATTTCCATATTTATCAACATGGCCATCATCATTTTCATCATCATCATATCATTGTCATCATTCTCCTCCTCATCATCGTCGTCATCATCATCATCATCATAATCGCCATTTTCATTGCCATAAATCATCATCATCATTGTTGTTGTCGTCATCATGGTCATCATCATTATTTTCATTGTCATCATCATCGTCATTTCCATCATCATCAGCATGGTCATCATCATCGTCATCATCATCATTGTCCTCCTCCTCCTCCTCCTTCTCATCATCACCATCGCCATTGTCATTTCCATAAATCATCATCATCATCGTGCACCATCATCATCATCATTTCCATTTTCATCATCATCGTCATTTCCATCGTCATCAGCATGGTCATCATCACCGTCTTCGTCATCATCATCACCATCATCATTGTCATCATCCTCCTCCTCATCATCGTCATCATTATTTCCATTGCATGATCACCATCATATCATCATCGTCATCATCATCATTGAGGATAGGTTTGCTTATATTAAATTAGCTAGTTAACTATAGAAACAAAGGAAGAGTGAATGTTGTGAGTGATGGTCTAGATATTGTACATTTCTTATTGTGCAAATCTAGGATGCAAAAACGAAGCATGCAATTAATTAAGAGTATAATGGCAATAAAGTAGAGAAAATCATAGTGATTTGTTGGAGTTACTTCACACACACCTAGGATTTATCTTTCCTAAGGTTTTTACTTGTTTATTAGTCATAATTAGTCATTATCTAGTCTCCTATATTTTAGAGGAGAATATTCCACCAGGAGAATATTCTCTTTCAGTTGACACTTCAGTTTGACTAGTTGAGTTGAGTTTAGATGTTGCATTGGTTTTGTCACCATGCAACATTGGGATCATCACCAACTCACTACTCTTTGTTCAGTCAGTTAACTGAAGACTAGTT
>ML820511.1:161022-179639 GCA_009831015.1 Picea engelmannii | reverse complement strand
CGGGACCCATTCTTTATTTTCACCATAGTGATGTTCAGGGGGGGTGTTGGAGTTACTTCACACACACCTAGGATTTATCTTTCCTAAGGTTTTTACTTGTTTATTAGTCATAATTAGTCATTATCCAGTCTCCTATATTTTAGGGGAGAATATTCCACCTGAAGAATATTCTCTTTCAGTTGACACTTCAGTTTGACTAGTTGAGTTGAGTTTAGATGTTGCATTGGCTTTGTCACCATGCAACATTGGGATCATCACCAACTCACTACTCTTTGTTCAGTTAGTTAACTGAAGACTAGTTGACTAGTTAACTCAGCTAGGTGGCAGTTCACTCCCGTAATTGCCTCAGAGACTAGACTAGGTGGCAGTTTACTCTTGTAACTGTTGGTGTGTGTCCAGATCAATCTAGACCACCACTATGGCTCATTAGTTACTCATGTATCCTATATCTATTGTAAATTATTCACCCTTTCAGTGTGGAATACGGTTAATGATAATTCTTCCATTCTTTCTATCTTGCTTCTTCTTTCTCAATTTATCCCTGCAAATGTGTGTAGTATTTTCTAGCTAGATCTATTATGTGCAGGTTCAACACATTTACATGATTGACATTGGGCATGGATGATTTGCAGGGTACAATTCTATAATGCTAAGACTAAAGGAAAAAATCATGGAAAATGTAGGGAGCCCTAATAATTATTATTGAAAATAGTGATGATAACCCTCTCACTATGAAATCCCAAGGTAAATAATGAATTCTTCTTATCCATGGTAACTTCATTCTCTCTAGTCACCTTCAACAACTCACCTAAAAAATGTGACCACAATTTTATGAAGTGTTTACCTATCTTCTTTTCTCATGCATGTTGAACCTAAAATGATTACTTAGGTATCATGTAGAACAATAATACATATTTAGAACACTTCATGTAGGTATGGCATAAACAAATCACATTTTTTTTTACATGTTTATTAATTCCCTTGAACATGGAAGAGTGAGCTAGCATAGTTCAAATTAGCCGGCCTATGTCATTGACAATCTCATTGTGAATATGCCCTAGTATCTCTACACACCATATATTGTTTGTTGCATGTGATTTCAATGTGCTCCAATGTTTTCCAAGCATTACTTATTGTTTTGTAACCCAGTGCTAGTGTTTAGAACAATGATTCAGTTCATAAACAACATCAAGGCCTACACGATGTTCATATTTATATAATATATATATTTATGAATATTATATATATATATATATATATATATATATATATATATTATCAACATTTTATATATTTAACATTTTATATGTAAAATATATAATATATTACATAATATATATATTATATATGTAATATATAACATATATATTATATAATATATGTTATATATTATATAAAACATAATTCCCATTCCCATAAAACAAAACACAACTCATGTTTGTTGAACGAGACCGAGACCATACCTCTGCACAAGGAAACTAAGACTGAGACCAGACTTCTGCGCGAGGAAACCAACTGCAAGGGGTGCAAGGGTTTGTTTTCAGTTTTTAGTGAGACCACTAAGAACTTTGTTCAAGGAAACCCGCGAGGACAAAGGTTTATCGATACCAATACCTCTATGCAAGGAAACCGAGATAGAATGGTGAGTTTTCTTGAACTTGAATTGAAGCCTAGTTGAATTGTTCCAACTCATTCAGGTTAATATATTTTGGTGCTTGTACAATTGTTTTGATTTCCTCTCAAGCCCTGTTGAATCTCCCAAGTAGGCCAAGACACTTATCATCATATTAACAAGAGACTTCCTTGGAAAATATTCAAGTTGCTTGTAAATATTGTACCCCTTTAGAGCATCTCCGATTCTCTATTTGTTTAGGGAATTTTCCAGTTCTTCTTCCAATATGGCTGGGTCGCGAGCTTGAATCAATATCGTAGGTGAACCTGTAGAGGAGAAATGACTATAGAAAGGGATAACACACACCAAACCATGAAAATAAATCCCAAGTTTAGTAGTGATACCTTCATTAAACGATGTACCCAACAATGATGCAAACTTGGGCTTATTACATGAATGGTTTGAATAAATTTCGCTAGGTTTGGGCTTATTACAGTAGGTTTTTAACTTGAATATATATATATATATATATTATCAACATTTTATATGTAAAATATATAATATATAACATATATCACATAATATATATATTATATATGTAATATATAACATATATATTATATAAAACATAATTCCCATTCCCATAAAACAAAACACAACTCATGTTTGCCGAACGAGACCGAGACCATACCTCTGCACAAGGAAACTAAGATCGATACCAGACCTTTGCGCGAGGAAACCGACCGCAAGGGGCGCAAGGGTTTGTTTTTAGTTTTTATTGAGACCACTAAGACCTCTGTTCAAGGAAACCCGCGAGGATTTTTTTTTATCAATACCAATACCTATGTGCAAGGAAACCAAGATAGAATGGTGAGTTTTCTTGAACTTGAATTGAATCCTATTTGAATTGTTCCAACTCATTCAGGTTAATATCTTTTGGTGCTTGTACAATTGATTTGATTTCCTCTCAAGCCCTGTTGAATCTCCCAAGTAGGCCAAGACACTTATCATCATATTAACAAGAGACTTCCTTGGAAAATATTCAAGTTGCTTGTAAATATTGTACCCCTTTAGAGCATCTATGATTCTCTATTTGTTTAGGGAATTTTCCAGTTCTTCTTCCAATATGGTTGGGTCGCGAGCTTGAATCAATATCGTAGGTGAACCTGTAGAGGAGAAATGCCTATAGAAAGGGATAAGACACACAAAACCATGAAGATAAATCCCAAGTTTAGTAGTGATACCTTCATTAAACGATGTACCCAACGATGATGCAAACTTGGGCTTATTACATGAATGGTTTGAATAAATTTCGCTAGGTTTGGGCTTATTACAGTAGGTTTTTAACTTGAATAAGACGAGATTGTGAGGTTGAAATTTTTATAGATTTGTATAAAAACATGTTTATTGCTACAATGAAGAAGGATAATATTGACCTGTTGCTTGAAGTCATTGAATCACAACAACTATCACAAGGGAAAGTTCCCCTCATCAATCAAGGATTAGTCAACCCACATAAACGATTCCATTGTGTGCATTAATTGTTGCACCTCACACATCCTTTCTAATAAGAAATAGTAAAATGCACATCTAGACTAATTGGGCTTGAGGAATTCCTTCCTCACATAAATCTTGTACATTCCTAAAGAGTTGTGGTGGTCACAAATAAACATCTCCACATTGCTAGAAACAATCTCCAAGTTTGTTATCTACTAAATTCAAGTAATGTCCATCAATGTGTTGTTAAGTGCATGAACACAACATGAATTCCAATAAATATGCGCGTATTTTATTTAAAGTAATAACCTAGATAATATACAAATTATTGTTGCATTTGTCATAACTACACCACATTGGAGGCCCAAAATCCTCTATAGCATCCCAATGAAGAAAAAATTGCAAAGTTGCATCCTTGCACTTTCTAGAGAAATTAATAGCTCTAATAAGGAATGGACCTACTATGGTTGTCACAATGATGTTGATGATTGGCCCCCCTACTGATGTTTATCCACCTATCCATAACAATAGATAAACATGCCCTTGTGCATGTCAACATCAACTCCTTTTTCATATGTCTTTCTAAAAGTGTTACTTTCAACTTGAGATTGCCTAGGGGAACATATAAGGTCCTTAAAGCTACAATTGTTGAAACCATTTCCTTATAATAATAATATTGTGTAACATGGAAGTGAATGCCACTCGAAAAAAGGAATTTTCCAATGGGAACATTTGTGTACTCATGTTGCTACACATTATACATGTTTTTCAATTTGGACACTATTCCAAGAAATGTTATCAGAGTTTATCTTGGTGATTAATACTCAATTTAATTTTATGTGTGTGTGTGTGTGTGTGTATGTGTAGATATAAAGTAAATTCAAGAAATTGGACAACAAATATGCAAGTTTGTTAATTTATAGTGTGTAAGCATGTAAGGAAAAATACATCGAGATGCATTCATTGTAAGTTCTAAGATGCATTCCTGGATGGGGTGTCTACGATTTCCACAGATGAACAATCGGAGGGGAGGCCACCTGGACAGATCTCCTACCACCTGGAGCTGACACATGCGTACCCTCCCTCAATCGTCACCTCATGAGTTTAAACTCCCATCCACCTCTCTGCGACTCTCACTCGATGCATGCCTGCTACTCTCACTTGATGACTTGCTTCATGGGAATTTTAATAGGGATGGGATGGATGATGTCACATTCCCATCACCAGTCCAACAATGGAGGTTTTATACCTGAGCCTTGGAGCGCCAAGGCTCATTCGAGCCCCTGGTCTCCAAAGCCTTGGTCTCTCCCGATTTTTTACGCCGTCCTTCCACTCTATTTCGAGCTTCTGCAGCCC
This sequence comes from Picea engelmannii, assembly GCA_009831015.1. Lineage (NCBI taxonomy): Eukaryota > Viridiplantae > Streptophyta > Pinopsida > Pinales > Pinaceae > Picea > Picea engelmannii. The sequence continues at coordinate 175,174 of ML820511.1, read as the reverse complement.
TCCTTTCCCTCGGCTTCCAGCTTCTCTTCACAATTTGTGCAACGTCACTGTGTTTGGTGGGTCTTGTGATTGTCGAGAAACCACTCGCACTCCCCCTTCACATTCTTTTTCGGGCTTCTGAAGGACATTTCCATGCCTCTTCTCAGGGGAAAATCGAAGAGGGGAGCAAACTGGTATGCGGCCAGAGGAAGGGCAATGCGAGTACATGGATCTCCTCCAGAAACTAAATTCACCCCCACCCTGATGCCCATTGTTTCTCCCACTCCTGCTCAGCCGACTCGAGACATTACCCCGGACCTATCCCTGCTATCAAATCCCTTTTTCTATCGATTAGAATGGTTCAACATCCTAGGAAATTCCCTCGACTTTGCTCCACCTCCTCCTTCCCCACCTCGCCACCCTCCACTTCCACCTTCCCCCTCTCGCCACCCTCCTCCCTCACCTCCCCCCGTCACCTCCACAACCCCCTCTCCTTCAATTCCCTCCTTCGACTGCCCTACCTCCTCCTCTGACTCTCCACCTCCCCCTCTGCTCTCCTCAAATTTCCCCCGATGCGCAGAAAGAGAAGCTCTCAAGGAGTCTATGGAAGACCTCAGGCGTGGAATAGGGGACATCAAGACCCCCATTAATGTGCTGCAAAATAGGGAGATAGAGAGATGGTGATGTGTGAACCTCCTGATGACTTTCCTGTAGGACCTCAAGCAGGCTATCTCGGACAAAGATAAGCCCGACAGAGACACCCTACATATGCATCAGGCTCTCGCAGGCCACAGGCTCGACCCCGACATTGGATAATTTCCTCTGGTTCAGGTTTCCTTTTTTATGCTTCTAGTTACTTTACTTCATAAGTTTTTGGCCATGCGAGACCACCCAGTTTTGGGAATTTTGGTCTTCACAATTTTTGGTCTCAGTTTAGAATTCAGAAACTATGCCCTACGTGGCACTGTAGATCACCATATTTCACTGCTCTTCAAGTTTTGCATGTATATTTTGAGTTTTTGGGACATGTGGCAACACTGGTTTCCCTTTATGGAAATGCTGCTACGTCCGAAGATGCTAGATAGATAGCTGTAATCTTTTTGCTTCATAGGATTTAATATATTTTCTAGCTTACAAAAAAAAAAAAGTTCTAAGATGCATAAAATTAAAGTTTTGCAACATAATACATAAACATAGAGACTAAAAAAAAACTCCAGAGTCTGAAAATCATCAAACTATAATCCATTGAGTACATACCGTACCTTGACCCATGACTTATCAATATCATCAGTATAGGCTAAAATAATCCCCTCTTCAAGGGGTTTCCCTTGAAGGTCCAACACCTAAATCATCCATCTTCAACAAGTTAAAAGGCTCCAAGTCCATCCCCATAAATTCATTCTCAAAGGTTTAGGGTTGATCAATCCATCTAGTTTGAAAACATCGCATATACTAATTTACTGACTTACAAGGTTCCACTTTGCATCTTTATTGAAATTTGTCAATTCTATTTTAGTTGAAAACATTCCTAAATTTTATTTTCTTTGTTTGAGGTATGATGGGTTTAATTCCATCACCAAACCATCTAGAATGCAGGTCCAACCTTTAACGTTTACTATTAAAACTTATGTCAACTTTAAAATCCAAGTTACTTTCAATTTAAGAATTAACGTTAAACTCATCTATATTAGATGTTGACATGATCAAGTCACTAATTTTATGTTGACTCATTGGAATTAGATTTTCCCTCAACCGAGTCAGTGACTTTTTGTTAACTTAACCAAATCAAATTCTCACTCGGTTGATAGTCAACTCAAACATAAAACCATGCATGGGGGATAATGCCTAGTCAATGCTATGAGGTCAAGGAAGTTGGTGAGTTGATCGGTTTATATTGGTTTCAATTAAAAAACAGAGTTAACTCTTATAATATTTTGATTCCAAGATCCTTCCTTTTATATTTAAACGTCCCAATAAGCATTAATCGAGGCATATAATATGACGCAACATCTCTAGCATTTTGGAAACTTGTTGTCATAGTGGCTTGATATTGGGAAGTGCATTGTCTACTAAAAATTGTTCCATTTTCATTTGCTACCACTTGCAACTGCAAGAGTTCATATTTTTTTTTATAGCGATCAAGATTCACACAATGGTACTCCTTTGAAACAAATGCCCTAAAGGTGTTTTTTAACCCTACTTACTCTCAACCAACGAATGGCCATAAATGTTGCATGTCCAATCACATGACCCACCAACATTCATGTCTTTGTTTCCTTGTGATTGTTTTGGTTACATATAAAAAAGGGGTTTTATAACATTGGAAGTCCCCTTTGCAAACTCAATCAATTCCTTTGAAGGGAACATATTGCTTCTACTTCCACTTTCATTCACAAGTTCACCTCCCTTTATGGTTGTCCCCCCCATTTGGATTTCCATTTCAAAGTCAATGTAACTGATGTTATTGCTCAATTCATTTTGGTTTAGGTTGCAAGAAGTTCTTTGTGTTTTTTTTTGTGCAAATTGCAACTGTTTATTTTTCTTTTACGATATTTTTTCTAGTTTTTTCTTGCCAAGAAGGAATCAATGATTGAAATTTTGAAAAACTCAAAAGAACAAAACAAATCAGAACTCTACTCATTGTCCACTGTCAAAATCCAAGATGGAATTTGAGCACAACTGCCCTCAAGCTCAAAGGTGTATGATTTTCAAATGTTTCCAGCCAAGAAAACAAGAAACAAATCATTATCCTCCAAGTTTTCACCAAAGAACTATTTTTCTGGGACTTGAATGCACTTTGCATATGGTAGAAATTTGCTGCAGAAATTTGATTGCTATCCACTCGAAAGTCTTTTATTTTTCTGTTGTCGACTATTTTTTACCTTGGTGTGCTCTTGTTGTGTTGCTACTATTTTTCTCAATTGTTGTCAGTGAAATATGAATGAAATGAGGGCTTGGGCCACTTAAATAGTGTGTATTAGGTTTTGGGGTGATACTAGATTGTTTTTAATTAGGAGAAAGAACAAAACTTTTCAAATCTTATTTTTATGTATCTAATTTGACCACCGGATTATTTTCATTTGGGAGAAACAATAAAGCCATCTCAATAGAGCCACCCTCTTCTCTCACAATAAAAAATTTGAGAGATGAGCCCATTTTATTCCTATCGGTTTTATATATGTTGTTTCCCTATCTCCTAATTTTAAATTGAATTTTCCATAACTCATCCATTTCAAAAACCACAACCATTTCCAAGTTTCAACCTTTAGTTAACTTCGAATCTAAGCAATAAATTGTTGACACAATATCAGCCAAAATATGGATACCATTAGGCTCCAATCAATGGTCATGATGTTTGGAAGGCAATGTTCAAGGACAAAGATGGATTTTATGTTTAGTTTTTTAAAACAATTAATTCAACCAATACCCATGCTACCTTCATGCACCTCATGAATGATGTATGGTGATCCTATATAGTTCAATTCATTTAGGTGTACCTCAATGATTTTTTGATCTACAACAAAATTCAGGATGAACACTTAAAGCATATTGCACAAATCCTCCAAACTTTGCATTGGCATAAACTATATTCCAACATGGAGATACTCATGATCTTTGGCATGAAGAACATGAGATATAGGTTATTTGTGATAGGATTTCCCAAATTGAAATCTATGAGTTGAAAATATTTCTTATCTTGGCATTCATTTTTAAAGTAATTTCATTTTGGGTGTCACATGTTTCACACCCCTCAACAAGACACTATATATGTGACAATGCAAAGAAATAACTTTCCAAATGGTATCAAGCATAATAAAAAACATTCATGAAATTAAAGCATTGATTATGATCTATGCCAACCTTGTTCTTGTGGTCTATTCCAACCTTATTCTTGTGGTCTATGTCATTTATTCATCATACCAAATCCACAGGGCCTCAAACATCCTAAAAACATTCATCAACTTTGAAAGTTGCAACATCCTCAAACGTAGATGATGTAAGGGAAATATGTGTTTTTCCTTCCTTATCCAACCTCACCATATGATACTTAGAATCAAACCTCTTGGTGCACCAATATAATACTTTCTAGAAGTTGAAAACCTTTATTATATATATGACATTCATTAAATCTTGGACACATGCCTTTTTCTCATTATGTTATTCCTTCTCTAAATCTAAGTACCACTTGCATGTAATGGACCAATAAAAGTATCTATCATCTTGAACCAAAGAGTTGACAATATCACCAAAATTGGCTCACCATTATTCCTAAGCAATGTCTTTCTTATTGTTGTTTTCATACCATAAATCCAAAAATAGAGTATTTAACCAAATCCTCATGTCCTTCAAAGGATCATACCACTCGCTCAAATCACCAAAAAATATAGGCACATGGTTATATTTATCCGTAATGTACATTTCTTTGTCACTTTATTCATGTTATACTCTCTTTACTAAATATGCCAAGTGTCATCTTATGGTTCATCCATCTACACATTTCAGTCACTTATGCATGATGTAGACAAAGATAGAAAAGTGGAATGGATTGGCCTATGCATTCCACATGCCACAAGTAGTATGGAGTGTCGAGATGTGGATGAAGTGAATGAAGGGCCTTCCTATGAACTTCTACATTCGACATGTCTTGAGCAATGTAGAGCACATTGGAGGGGAAAGGATGGGGGAAACCAAGGGGGTTTCATGCCCACACATCTCCTAATTAATCAAAATGTAAAGCGTGGAGGTGCCACATGAAGGATCTTCACAAGTTTCCTCTACATTTCCTAATTTTGATGCTCATATGTAAGATGAAAATTTGTTGGAGCATTTAATGGATTTCTACAATAATGCACAAGATTGCACAATCTTGTGGGATAATTTCAAAGAATAAGAGTGATAGTTTGCAATTTTTCAAAAGGACTTGAGGCATCATAAATGGTTTTAGGGTGGGGTTAAATATTGGCATTATCAACAATGAAACAATCAAATTGTCTAATAGGAAATATTATTTAGAAATACAATATGCAACATCTATTGATATGTACTTATCTGACAAATTTGAGAGGAATGGTTTCTGAACTATAGGATATGTCCAGTTCAAGAGGGAATATAGACCATCAATCACATATGCACCCTACATGCTATTATTGAAAAGGATAGACAAATATCCTCAAAGGTCTATTGTTGCTTCTCTGACTTTTGGAAGGCGTTTGACATTATTCCTAGACACTTATTCATTGAGCAGATTTGTTCCCTGAATGTACTTTACTTACAAGTGAAACTTACAAGCCCCACCTTTAGTATGAAACATTATTCCATCTAAGTCCTATTTCAACACTTATTCCATCTTCACCAAACAAAAAAGTGTGAATTGTGTCAAGTCCAATGCTCACAAGTGATTATTATGATCATGCTTTCCACATGCATTTTGACAACATCTATTTAGGTGAAGGATGTGGACAAATTCAACCATATCGTTGTTAACTACGTTTTCTCATTTGATGAAGTGTAGGTACAACTAAATAGGTACCTGTCAAACCTATCTTCCTTAAGCGAGGGAATTTATGGAGGGAGGGGGGAAAGTGTTACGTCCAACACATCTAATAGGGATAGATCAACTAGAGGTGAAAAGGTCAGAACAAAATTCTATAGGTGCATGCAATTATTTCTTGATGAAGGAGGTTCATTTTCTTATGATGATGAGAGCATAGGTGACGTCGAGATTCCTTTGAGGTACAAAAATCTAGTGATACCATGGGTACCCAATGAACTTCCTCAGTTGGACATTGACGTCTTTGTCAATGAGAGGATTTATCACATTTCTCTATCATCCATACATGGCCTGGGTCTATTCTCCATGGAAGGGATAAAGGTGAAAGATGAAGGACTTGTTGAGTTGATGGAGTATGTCAGACCATGCTACAACTATGGAGATTGTTTGAGGCTGGTCCAATATATGCCAAGCATGTGGAGATATGCAGTCGCTGAAAATTATATACATCTAAAAGAAAACGATCACAATAAATGTGTGACAGTGTGTATTGATGGAAGTCCAAAGGCGTCGGTAAATATTGCAGGGATTATTAACAGTACAAGACCCATGACATCAAGAAAGCAACCCAATTTTATATTTTAGGGCTGTGAAGAAATCAAATATTCATATGTGTAGTGAAAGAAAGAGCAACATGGGAATATTTGTTGATCGATTATGATTTGAATCGAATCGTTGGAAGCACTTCTATTATGGGGGTAAATATGTTCTAATAGTATACCAAACTTGTAATTAATTTTTTCCTTTTTATATCTTTAACATATATTTTAATATCTCATGCTTCTTAGATTATTTTCTAACATTCTGAATTGTCATGCATCTTATAATATGGTAGGGTGATTGTGGGAAGGCATCGGCTAGCACACAACATGTATAACAATGATTTTCATATCAATTCTTGCTTACAATAATTGAATTAACATGTTTATTTGTTGATGTAGACGAGCACACCACCAGAGCAGGATGATGTGTGGAATGAAATATATGATTCCATCAACCCCGTGGAAACAATTCAAAAGGCCCTGAGAAAGGAAAATAAGGAATACATTGAATTGGTTAGGTTTAATCCACTTATAGAGGAGGGGAAAAAAGGATGGAAATTTGAAGACAAKATATAGAAAAATTTGGGGTAAGCGCGATTTAAATAAAAAATACTATTTCAGACATATATGATTTATGAAAWTTTTKTCTGATACCGTTATATGATAAATACTCTAACAYTTTCTTTCTATATGAAATTTTGAATATGACAGGACAACCTGGTCATGGGGACACTACTAGTGGCAGTGATGCACAAACCCCACAGTTTCCTAGCGCAAGCCACATACCTGYGAGACTATTTTCCTCTTCGTCTATGGCTCAGAGGACTGAAACTATTAGGGCCCATGYGATGCCCACACYGCACATGCTAAACCATGCACAAGAGGGTCTACAAAGGAAATACATGTTCAAATCTTGGGAACACTCTCCATCATATTATTGGTYGACAAAAACTTGTTTCCCTTGAATATACAACAAATCCAAGGTATTTTTGAATATGTTAAATAATACATGTTATCCCCTACCCTAGGGATAACTAAGAAGATCATGTCTCGAGGCCCAAAGGTCCTAGACATGGAGTATCGAGAGCCATATTGACTTGAGCATGGCCCTAGAGGGCCCATCCTTTCATTCTTTAGCGTCTCCACTTTGTCAGCAACAACAACATCCATCACCTCGGCCTGGTCCTACAGTAAAAATGGATCTTGCTCCATGAGGTAATGAGTTCGGGTATCATGGTATGTGTCACTCTGATCCTCAAAACGTTTGAATGTGTGCATTTAATTCTTTTTGTTTCTAACGGGTGCTTGGATATTATGCTTTTTCACTTGACCACACCTGGGGGGAGTGACAGGATCCCCTAGTAAGCTGGTACCCATAGCGTTTGAGTTTCCACTGGGGGGGTTCATGAAATTCCATCGTCTTCTCCCGCCATACTTACCACTTTTCATCTTTTTCCCGCTCATCCATCCCATTACACTGGTCCGGGCATTGTGTTGGCCAAATATCTAAAGGTTGTACATTTCCTTGTGGGAAGAAGGGGCTAAAGGCCTAGAGGGTAAAAGTAGATGGAAAAAGATAAGAGCCAAAATAATGAAACCTTGAGATGCTTCGCCCAGGGATCCCGAAGAAAGCAATAAAAATCTTCTCAGCAAGAAACAGAGGGACCCATAAAAATAATAAAACAAAACCTAGTTAGACGATAGGGGATCTCATCACGAGCCAACCTATTAGGTCCATGGGCATGTAGCGGTATGACACTACCAACAATTGGTCACCACACTAGGGTAGTGTCTCTTAGTGGCACATCCAAGAGAAAGGGGGTCTCATCATGAGCCAACCTTCTCGTCTCCGTGAAATTCTTGTGGGTAACATTGCCACCACTGGTCACCATGCCAAGGTAGTGTCCCCTAACTATCCTCTTGAAAGAAAAATCAATAGGAATAAAAGATAAAATGAATGAATGGGCTTGGAAAAATTTGCATCCATGACAAGTGAAACTCACCCTCTTCAGAGGCACCCACAGGTGAACCATACATTTCCCTTCTTTCACTGCACCCCTTGCCCATACATCCCTTACAAACTCATCCACTCACATGGCCTAGATTGACTTCCCCTAGAAACATCCCACATCCAATGAGCATTAGCCCAATAGGACGTCCTAGTGTTCCCTCCAAACTTGTCTTTTAGACTAGTATAATGTCTTTGAGGACTTGTTCGGGTAAAAGGGTTTGTATGCACATGTTTAATAACTTGATGATTAGATGTGATTGACATATCTATGATCTCTGTGACTTATGAGCCCATGGAGGGCATATCTGTTGATGCTGCAGGGTCACACCCGATGGACAGGTACCCTGATGGACATGTACACATGGGGAGATGATTAGTTCGGACCTCCATGGGGATAAAATCCCACCAGATGGATGTTGAGACCCTAGCAGGGGGCAGATATAGATCAGAGGATTGCACTAGAGAGAGGAGGACGTTTCACTAGGGGCAGCCTAGCAAGCCTAGACCTAGGGGGGTTGTGCTCTTTCCACCATGATGTAGGCCTTGGAAGGCCCATGAAATCACCCAGGTCACCCATGATGTCATCCAACGCTTTGGGAGGTTTTGGAGGCAGTTGTGTGCCAAGTGGCACATGTGGTAGGCTCCTGAGGCCCAAGAAGGCATAACATTTTGCTTCGAGAGGCCAACGTTGCCCAAAAATGGCCTAACGTCACCCTAAAGGGGCATGGCGTCACCTTAGTAGCTTGATTTAGGGTTTAATTGTGACATTTAATGTAAAAACTGGATATTATTTGTGACTGGCCATGTTAGCCTTTTTGACCTAATTTTGGTCTTTGGTATTGTATAAATAAGGGGAAATTGCCTCTTATTTTTTATCATCTTTCATCTCACACTTGTGAGGTCTAAAATTTGTGCCCTAATTAGGGTTTTATAATTGAAATCTAGTGCACACTTGTTGAAGGAAGGCTATTCTTGGTGTTTTTGGGCATTTTCTTGCTGAAAAGTTTACAACTAGGTGATGTGTTAGATTATTCTTGGTGAATGTAAGTAAAATTCTGCAATTCTTCTTTCTTTTGAATGGTTGTAGTATCTTTACTTTGAATTTTTCTAAAAATTATGAAATTGCTAGCTTAAAACCCTAGGATATTAAGCACAAGTTATTGTCCTTATCTCAATTGGTATCCACCTACTAGATTGTGCCAAGGAGCCATTTTTCTTGAAGTCATTTCTAAGGGCCTTGCCATTGCAACACCCTAGCACTTGTTGCTTCATATTATTCGTCTTTTGCTTCATTCTTTGAGTTAAAGAGGGAGGAAAATATACTAAGGCCTAGGGTTACCTACACCTTAGTAGTCATTTTCCCCTAGGGTTTGGTGGTTGAAGCCTTGGCTTACCAACACTTTATACATCAACTCCTCTCATCTTTGGCTCTATCATTATCATCCTTCTCCTTCAACATTTGTAGCCACTTCCCTATGAAAGAACTAGTCTAAGACCTCCATTGAGTATTTGATCAACACAACCTTCAAAACCTATTCTTTAAACAACCTACTAACACTTTATAACCCTAGAATAGATTAATATACTAACCTACTTGCTGTTGTTATTAAAGTAATTTACAACCATTTAATGCAGCATTAAAAGCTCATAAAGCAATTGTAAAGGCTGAATTATAGTTTGTCTTATATGCTTATGTCAAATGCTAATGTTATGAATTCAATGGTTAATGGTTTTTAGTCATTTTGAAGATAGTTTTAAGACATTTTATGTGAAATATTGCTCCTTAAACATTGTTGTTATAAGATTTCTGTTTACTTCATCATATTCGACAAATTTCTTTATTTAATAAAGTCAGCAGTTTTATGAAGTGCTAACCAGCAAGTGTCCTTGCAAATATATAGTTTTCCTGTTGCTTTGTTCCGAGAAGGTACACTTTTGGCATATTGCATCTTAATTGGTTATTTAAATCATACTTTCTGATCGGTGGTGACTTGTGAGAGGGGATATTTTACCTAGCTACTTTCCCTTGCCTTCTCAAAACCTCGGGTCACCGGGGACATCTCCCCTGGGCCTACCACCCTAAATAGAAAGAGACATCCTATTGAGGTGACAGTGATAGGATAGTCTCCCGTTATGCCAATTTGCTCTCCTTTAACCTTCTCTTATATCAAAGTACAAATTGTGCGATAACAATATATACCATTTGATTGAAACCTACATCTTTCATATTATTTTAATCTAATTATCATACCATTTTTTAGGAAAAAATATTTTTCACAGGACATTGCACGACAAGGCTCTAGAGATATTCGGGCCCACCATTCACATATGGTGGAATGCCTAGAATAAAAATTTGAAAAATAATCTTTAGACCATATGGTTAGCCTATTTGGTGATTTATTCAACAAGCTTGAAATCACCTCAAGGGTCGATACATATTTGAAATATGTCAGAGATCAATATAGGTTTCAACTGAAAAAGAACCCTAAGTATGATCGTCCTCTGGCCATTCTTGAGAGGGAATGGAAGAACATATAGGAGGATACAAAGGAGAGTGCATTAAGAAACGAAGGGAAGACACCACCTGGCCCTGGAAGGTAATATATGATATTTTGAATTGAATATGTTGAATTTTGTTTAGTTCTATAGAAAAAAACGTGATACCTTATAACATACTTGAAACTTTTTGTAGGCTCCCAGACACATCAAAAGCAACAAAGGCAAGACTAGAAAAACATGAGCAACAAAACTTGGCCAAGGTGGTTGCTTGAGATTAAAATCTAGAATTGTAAGTACCAAATACTTTATTCATATTATACATATCATCATGCAAATTTTATCTAATTTCATCCAGTAAGAAAAAATCCATATCTTATTCCATGCGATGCAAGGGGATACATTCAACACTTCTGCCACATAACAAGACTTGATGCTCGTTCGATTTTCAAGCTATGGTGGAAAATAGACAAAAGAAGGGATCACAAACACAATTTGACCCTTCGAATGAGTTGGTAAATAAAATGACAATATTGTATTTGTTAATTACTTGTCAAATATATTGACGATTGATTTAACCCATCAATTATTTATGTGTCTATGTTTTTTAAGAAGACAAGCAATAATGATTTATTTGACGATGGTGGACAACAACCCCATGATACTAGTGGTTTGCAAACCCATCATAGTATGCGTACATTTAAAATAAAATGTATAATATGATGATTATAAATGTTTCCTTTGGATATTGTATTTATAACTTTTCTTGTTTCAATGGAATAACATGTAGATGAGGGTGCTCGAAGAGGAGAGGAATCGACGATAATCCAACCAATGGTGTCCACTACTCCTCCAGGTAAAAAACATAGTAATGGTATTTTTACTAATGAAACATTGCTATGAATAATACCTAACCATGTCCTTTTAACACTTTTTGTTATTGTAGTGGATGCCCTTGAAGTGCATCAGTGTCCACATCTTGCTATTAAAAGTAGTAGAATGCTTGAGATGACCCATCACCTTTCAGCAACAAAATAGGACCCAATAGCTAAAGGCTGGGATCGAGACAAATGTTATGATGATACACATGAATTTTATAAAAAAGAAGAAACAAAAAAAGAAGTGACTGTACATATTTTCAAGATAAATTTTATTAAATTATTGATTGTACAATTTTTTATTTTGCTAGTTATGCATGGACCTTATATGTTCTATATGCATGTACCTTCTTTCTTTCATTTACCTTTAATTCTTGTTTTTCTACTTGTTATGCATGATTGGGTATGGGGAATTGACAGTGATGCGAGGGGGGGGAAGGGACCAAACAAGATTTCACCTTCACGTGGTTGGTCTTGTTTAGTTTAGAATAAATTATTCTCGAAACCAAGATGAACTCATTCATGTGGTATTCCCCTTTAGTATTTCTAGAGTGTCGTACATATTTAATTATTATTCGGTCATATAATGATTAATTCTCTTTGTCAAATGCAAGTTCATTGATGTTTAATTATTATTCAGTCATTTAACCTAATTATTGTCTTTAACAAATTCAAGTTTGAAGGATGATCACCTCCACAATCCACAATGAATTTACTACAAGGTACAAATCATTTACTTCTCTTGCATCATTAGACAGTTACATTGTTACTTACATTGTGTAGTATTTATTTCATGCATTAGTCGGTTATATTAAACTCAATGATGAGGCCTTTTCCAAATATGTACATAAACAAAAAAAAATTAAATTAATTTATGTACAAAACATATAGACAACAAATTTCCTAATTTGTATGAGCTAGGATGAAGATTACATGTAATATGAGTGTTACGTAAGATATATTGAACTATGTACAACTTCCATGTTTGATCCATTATTAAGAACATAACACCCATTTTATGGTTGTGTCTCACATACAATTATCATGAAGCTTAGCACCCCTTTGATGGTTGTGTCTCACATACACTTATATATGAGTCAAAGGTCCTTTATAATCCAAAATCGAGACATTTTAGAACAATAGAAGAAATGTGAATTATGTATTGGGTCAAATTATGACATCGTCTAGATTTGACATTAGAAAGATAGTGTAAAAATATGCATTGTCCATTAATTCTCCCCTTTTGCTAACTATTTTTTCTCATTTTACATTAATGCTCCCCTTTTGCTAACTACTTGTATTCATTGTCCAATACTAATTCTCCCCTTTTTCTAACTACATGGTCTGGGTCTAAGCCACTTACAAAGGAGGGAAAAGAAAGGATGAAAATTTTAAGGCAAGATATATAACACGATGATGATGACAAAGTACCTTCATTTTTTCTAGTCTTTCCTTGGCTGTTTTTGACATGTCTGGGAGGCTATGAAAAATTTCAAGTATGTTATAAGATATTTCAAATATGTACCAAACATGTCAAAAGAAACCAAGGCAAGACTAGAAAAACATGGGCAACACAAACTTCGCCAAGGTGATTACTTGAGATTAAAAGCTCGAATTGTAAGTACCAAATACTTTATTCATATTATACATATCATCATGCAAATTTTGTTACTATAAATTATTGACTGTACAATTTTTTGTTTTTCTAGTTGTGCATGGACTTTATATGTTCTGTATGCATGTACCTTATTTCTTTCATTTACCTTTAATTCTTGTTCTTCTACTTGTTATGCATGATTGGGTATGGGGAATTGGGAGTGATGCAAGTTCGGGGGGGGACAATCTTCCACCTTCATGTGGTTGGTCCTATTTAGTAGAGAATAAATTATTCTCGAAACCAAGAGGAGCTCATTCATGAGGTATTCCCTTTAGTATTTCTAGAGCGTCGTACATGTTTAATTGTTATTCAATCATATAGGTTTTAATTCTCTTTGTCAAATGCAAGCTCATAGATGTTTAGTTATTATTTAGCCATTTAAACTAGTATTGTCTTTGAAAAATGCAGGTTTGAAGGGCGGTCACCTCCACAATTCACAACGCATTTTCGACATAGTACAAATCATTTACTTCCCTTGCGTCATTAGATAGTTACATTGTTAGTTACATTATGTAGTATTTATTTCATGCATTCGTTAGTTACATTAAATGCAATGATGAGGCTTCTTCCAAATATGTACATAAACAAGTTTTGTTTAATTAATTTATGTACAAAACACATAGACATCAAATTTCCTTTGTATGAGCTAGGATGAATATTACATGTAATATGCGTGATAACTAAGATATATTGAACTCTATACAACTTCCATGTTTTATCCATTATTAAGAACATAGCACCCCTTTGATGTTTGTGTCTCACATACAATTATCATGAAGGTTAGCTTTGCTACTTGTAGAATATAGTGAAAATTCAAGGTGGAGATCAACATGGAAAACATGTGCCTATTACAAGAGTTATTTAGGGAGGCTTGTTATCCCCGGTATCTAGGGATAACTAGGAGATCATGTCTCGAGGCCCACATGGTCCTAGACATGGAGTATGAGAGCAGATCGACTTGAGCATGGCCCTTGAGGGCCCATCTTTCTTCTTCTCCACCGGACTTGTCCTGTCAGCAGTAGCAGCTTCCATCACCAC
>ML820511.1:139372-150527 GCA_009831015.1 Picea engelmannii | reverse complement strand
GTCAAAGTTCAGTCAAACCTGGTAAAAAATCAAAGGTCAAAGTTAAAGATGATGTCAACATGATAGGTGATGACATTAGCAGGGTGACACATGTCACCACTACAAGGGTGACATGTGGCACATGATTATTGACGGTCAACTAAGAAAGGTACCATCCAAGTGGTCCAATTATAGGTTGACAGGTGCTAAGGTTAAGCCAATGAGAGGCCACCACATGGTGACCTCCCATTGGATTATAATGGTTAGAGTTATGTAAAAGATATGGAGTCAAAGGGGGTTGAACTCATAGCCTCCATAACTTCCAAAATACTTAACATATACCCCACTACCAACGCACCATACAATGAGACTCAATAGATCAATGGAAAGTAACATATTTGAATTAATGTTAAATTTCATTTGGGTGGCTAAAGGGCCAAGGGCCTAAGCGCTCGACCCTATCCGGTGGTTACCAAGATATTGCATATGACCAACGCCATAGTTTGCACGGAGGTTAACAAATATATTCCACCATAACCATATTGCATATTGTTGTAACCATATAAAAACAAACCACGAAATATGCCGAGGGTCGCAAGGAATAGAACCCCTGAATTGTTGCTTTATATGCCACAATTCTAACCAACAAACCATACATATGTTTTGTTAAAAAAAACCAACTAACCTATAGTTAAATCCTACCATGAAATTTGGGATTTGGTTAAGGTCTTGCGCCCTATTTAAGGGTGCACGAACCAAGGTTGGGACACCATTAATGAAGAGTTTAGTCTCGTAACTCATGCCCGAGGGTACCAAATTTGTGAGGCTACATCGTAAAGCGTGTCAAATGGTACCTTGATGAAATTTCAAGAATTTCATACTCATTTTGCTTGATTTTTCACCAAGAATTCAATAGTGCACTTAGTTTATGCATTTGAGAAACATGTAAAAATGTCATTGTAAAACACAATTATTTGAGCATTAAAAAAAGAAGGTCTCTATTGGAAGCGGACCCAAAGAGGTATCCTAAATTGGGTGAACTCCATTTTTTCCAACTTGTGTATGTGATTTCATTATTGTTGTTCATTTCAAGCTCAATTATTTTGCAAGTTATTTTATCATTAAAGTAGATTTGGTTAGATAAGTTCTTCACATGTAATTTGCATACAACCAAGTGATCATTTTATTTCGAAGATCAAGTATATGTTTTTATGTATTAAAAGATTAATAAGCATCTAAGGATTTTTTGGATCAAGTTGGTTTCAAATCAGGTTTGACAAGTGTTTGCAAGTGAATGCTTACAAGAGCCAAACTCAAACTTGGTAAAGGAAAACTTCGAAGTTATAAGCCTGAAATTGGAAAGAGATCTCGAAGACATAATATTGCTTATGAAAAAGGAGAAGAAGAAGATCATCCCATGAGTCATGAAGAGATTGGAGCTATGCTTCAATCATTGAAATAAATAATATATGAGTTAGAACGAAGAATTCAAAATCCTATAAGTAGAGAATCTTAGGTAAAAGGAGGAGGAGATGAAGATGGTGGACCTTCAAATCCCCCTTCACCATCCTCATCATCATCATCAGTTTCTTCTAGAGAGAGTAAAAATTATTCTAGATGAAAAAGGTCCTTGTTATCCCTATCCCGTGGGATGACTAAGGAGATTATGTCTCGAGGCCCTCAGGTTGCAGATATGGAGTGTCGAGAGACTACATGACCAACAGTATCCACTTTCACATATGGAGACCCTTCTCACCACCATAGAGGTCATATATTTTTAGATGGCATCCACCACACTAGTTGGCTTCCGAGAGGCACTAGGCCTTGCTCCATGAGGTACAAGTCAGGTATTATGGTGAGTGTCATTTCATTATTTGAGGCATTTGAGTATGTTGTATCTTAGACTACTTTAGATTTCATGGCATATGCTTGGAAATTATGCTGTTTGACCTACTTCACATTCGTGGTTGACATTTTTCCCTAGTAAGTGGTCGTCCTTGGGGATGGGTTTGCTACTAGGAACTCCCTTGAAGAGACACTGTACCGTTCCCGACCATACTTACCAATTTTCATCACTTAAACCCCCCGTTTCCTTATCTCTTGGGATTTTAGGGTGTATTGACCCAAGAATGGATTGTCCCTCATTCTGTGGGAAGAAGGGGCTGAAGGCCCAAAGGGATTTTTGTTTGGTAAAGAAAAAATCCTATGTATAAACCTTCCAGATGCTTCACCCAAGGATCCCCCAAGAAAAGAAATGAAACGCTTATCTATAAGAAAAGGGGGAGCGGGTTAGTTGGAGGATATGAGGTCTCATCAAGAGCCAACCTATCATGATCATAGGTATATAGCGATATGAAATTATCATCATCTTTCCACCAAGCCAAGGTAGTGGTTATCAGTTGCACCGCTAAGAGAAAGGGGGTCTCATCACGAGCCAACTTTCTCATTTCCACAAAGGTATTTGTGAGTGACACTGTCATTATCTAGAAACCACACCAGGATAGTGGCTTTCAACTCATCCTTAAAACATGAAAGAAACAAATAATGGAAAAATGATGGGATTGGAAAAATTGCATTGCAAATGAAGGTGCCACACACCCGCTACAAAGGCACCCATGAATGAGACACTACAACCCCTTGTGTGTCATGAACCCCATTCCCATTGAGTCTTGATCCTTAACCACTTCATCCACTTTACATGGATTAGATATGGATCTCTTGGAAACATTCCTTGACCTAGGGTAAGATCTACCCAATAGGACACCTCGTCAACCCTCCCATATCAAATCTTGGCAAGTCACATAATGACTTGGAGCACTTACTTGTTTGACAAGGTAATATTTGATGCACATACTTAGGTGGATAATTTATTGACTTGATTTACTCATCATGATATTTTGACTTGAGATTCTTGGAGGGTGGGATTATTTGTCTTTCCAGGACCTAGTTGGTGGACTATTTTGGAGGAACAAGCCTAGCTTGGGCTTCGATGGGGCTTGAAGCCCACAGGTTGGATGCCAAGGGACCACATGTCAGATGAGAGAGATGTACCTTTAGAGGCCTAGAAGATGACTTGAGAGACATGACCTAGCCTTCACATGCCAATTTTTTTCCTAGGAGAGGCAAAACGTCATATTTTGGAGGCTTGGCGTCATGCTTGAGGAGCTTGAGGTGGTGGTGGATACACATGGCACATTTTGAAGGAAGAAACCCTTGGATCATGAAGAAGAAGGTTGGATTGGAGACACATGGCCTTTGGATTCCCAACCCTACCATATCCAACTCAACGTTTGGCATAAAAGTGCCAAAAATTCCCTCCTAAAGGGGTGATGTCACTCTTAGGGTTTTCATTTGTGCAAAAAGTAGAATTTTAAGTGAATTGTTTAATATTGTTTGTGTAAAGGGGAAAGATTAGGGTTGATCCAGATTTTATGAGAAGAAAAAACTGAATACAAATTATTATTAAAATATTCCTAACACACAATAACAGAGATACCGTAAAATTGGTTTCTATTCAATAAGGAAATGAGTTGAAACTGTAAAATGCAGCGGAAAACAAGCTTGCTAGAATGGTGGCAGTTTATCTATGAGAATAGATGTGACGACTGTGCTCATTCGCAAGAATATGATTACCATGAGGCTCCGAAGGCCTTTTTACAATAAACATGAATGAAAAAACCCTAGACATCCAAAAACATAACCCTAGGAGATGAAGCGCGAAAAATCATGCGGGCCCCGTTGGGGTAAGCTAGTACATCAACTTCCCAGGGTTGTAACTTTTGCATACAATATCTGTTTTAGGCGCACGATAGCCCGTTTGAAATTTATATCTGAATACTGCACATGTTGTCGTCGGACTTTGAATTAGGCCATAATTTTACTATGGTAAGCCCTAAAAACGTTGTTTAGGGCCTCAAAACGACCCCGAAAGTCGGGGACCCGAAAATTAGGAAAAAACTGCCAAACTAGAAAAATGCCAAAATGAACCAGTTGGAATAGGTGGGAGGCCACCGAAATCCATATGGATCAATCGTCCCCCCTTAGGAAGCAATGGTCTCCATTGCATTGAGTTCCCCCATTAGATGAGGAAATTTCTGTTGAATTTGTCCCTAGGTGAGCCACTTGCCTTGGTGTAGGAGTTTCCCTGCTTTGACAACTCCATAAAGTTGGATCCATTGTTGTCGATTTCCCTTGACCCATGTGTCCACAATATGATCACTGGATTCCTGTTGCATGCATTCAGGGTTGAGCTCTTATGGTGTCAATTATTGTGCTATCTCTGAGGTGTCCAATAATGGTGGGAAATATGGTCGAAGGAGAACCACGTTGAACACTGGGTGCAGGCCAAGGAAAGGGGGAATGCTGAGCTCAAAATAATTGTCACCCACAACCTTGGTGATGATGTAAGGTCCATAATGGAGTGGGCAAAGCTTCCTATGGGGCCCTATAATGCATTCTTTCTGCAATTGAAACCAAACTGTGTCTCCCACCTGAAACTTATGTGGCACCCGATGTTGATCACAATGCTACTTGTACTTGCCATTGGACTTCTATAAAATATCCTAAACCTGTTGACATATGCGATAGATCCACTCAATGAACCGAGTGTCTTTTTCAGCTTCAGTTGGAGCAGGGGATGAGTAGGCTGAGGTGGTCGCAAGGGGTAGTGCAACATCCATGGGACCCAATGGTTGGAATCCCAACCCCACCTGAAAGGGGTTGTGGCCAGTTGAGCTATGTAGGGCTCGGTTGTAGCTATGCTAAACATAGGGAAGACTCTCATCCCATGTAGTGGGGGTGCTTGGAATTGTACATGCGTAGGATATGCACGATCATTCGATTGATGACCACAGTTTGACCATTTTTCTGGGGGTGGAAAGCAGTGGATTTGGTGATCTTGGTGTCCAATAGTGACCAGAGGCTCGACCAGGATGTGCTGAGGAACCAACTGTCTCGATCTGAGACAATGGTTTTTTGGATTCCAAAATGTACCATTCTCATTCAAAGAAGAGCTTGGCAGTGGCCTCTGCTGTGATGCTCTTCTTACAAGCAACCATAATCATCATCTTGGAAAAGCGATCAACAACCACAAAAACACAGTCATTTCCCCTCTTGGTGGATGGAAGGCCTGACATGTAGTCCCTTGAGATGGATTCCCATGGCCTGTTAGGAGTAGGCAGAGGGGTGTACATGCCCTGTTTCTTAGTGGTCGGTTTGGATATAGCGCAAGCAGTGCAGGACCTGATATACTTGCCCACATTTTGTCGAAGTTTCAACCAGTAGAAATTTTTCTGCAGTACTACCATTGTCTTTTCAACACTCAAGTGTCTTGCCACCCGAATATAGCGGGCTTCCCAAATTAGCTTCGCTTGCTCACTTGATGGAACACTGAGATGGCCTAGATGGCACAACAACCCATCCTGAAGATGGAAATTAGCGACAACTAAGTTTACACCCAACAATTGGTAGGTTGTGGTGAAGTCAGGGTCTGTCTCATAGAGGTGGGGCCATCTGGAGGTCTCGTGGCCGCAAGAGTCTAGCACCATGGTGAGTGCCACGACTGGAGGTTGGTTGAGGCAATCAATGACTCGGTTGGTACTTCTTGTTTTATACTTGATGTTGAGGTGGAACTGTTGCAAGTATGTGGACCACTTCTGATGGAAGTCATTCTACAATTTTCCTTGTGTCTACATGAACTGTAGTGGCTAATGATTAGTGTGGATGACTGTCTCCTTCCCAATAATGTAATGTCTCCACTGGCAGTAGGATTTCACAATGGATTAAATTTATTTGTCGTAAGTAGGGTACTTACGTACAAAATCTGATAGTTTCTCACTATGATAGGCCACTGGATGGTCGTGCTGAGTGAGAATGATGCCCATAGCATAGTTCGAAGCATATGTCTTGATCTCAAAGGGATATTGCAAGTGCGATAATGAAATTACCGGGGTTGAGAACAAGCATTGCTTCAAATCATCGAATTCTTGTTGTTGGGACATGACCCACACAAATTTTTCCTTACCACCACCCCTGGTTACTTGGCTGAGGGCCCATGTAATATGGGAGAATCCCAACATGAACCTACGATAGAAATTGGCAAGGCCCAAGAAGCTCTGAAGCCAGCCACAGATGACCTAGATATTGGCTAGCCAGTCACAGATGACATGGATCTCGGATGGACCCACATGTACACCATGTTTATTGACAATGTAGCCTAGGTAATGGACCCTATCCATGCCGAAGGATCATTTTTCCAAGTTGGCATATAGCTTGTGCTGCCACAGGGTGTGCAGAACCTACTGAATATGTTGTAAGTGTTCCGCCCAAGTTTTGTTGTAGATGAGGATTTCATCCAGATACACCACTACAAAAGTATTGGTGAATGGTCACAAGATATCCTCCATCCTCCTCATGAAATTTTTTGGAGCATTTTTCAAACCAAAGGGCATGACCAACCATTCAAAAAGACCTTCTTTTGACTTGAAGGAGGTCTTCCATAAATATTTATGTTCTATTAGGACGTGGTGGTAGCCAAACTTCAGATCAATCTTACTAAAGTACTTGGCCCCCATGAGCTGATCAAGGAGGTCATCAATTTGGGTATTAGTTCCTGACTATGATTTTATTCAGGGCCTAGTAATCAATGTAGAGTCACTAGGTCCCGTATTTCTTCTGCACCAACATGATTTGGCTCCCACAAGGCGATGAGCTGGGATGGATGTGCCCCTTGTGAGGCAGTTCTTGGATATTTCGCTTGATATCCTCATTCTCTAATAGAGAGCAACAGTAGACTGGTCCATTGGGAAACAGTGCACCAGGGGTCAGATCGATGGGATGCTTGACCTGACAATGCAGAGGTACCCCGATAGGTGAGGAGAAGATATTTGAGTATTCTTCCATGACCTTATCCACTTGATTCTATTATGTGGAGAGGTCGGTTGCAGAGGTCCTGGATGCAGTGGCTGCAATATTTCACTCACTCTGAGAGAGAATCACAAAGAAGAACAACTTACTAGTCTAAGAGATGACCTTCATGCATTGCTTGGCAGAGATCAAGGAAATAACATTAGGTGGGACTGCCTCAGGTATCCTGTACAATTTCTTGTTCAATGTAATAATAACACTGTGAGGCCTAGACTCATATACAGCATGACGTTTCCATAAATATGGTTGGCCCAAAATAACATTACAAACTTCGAGAGGGGCAACATTACACAATACCTCATCTTTGAAGGGCTTGATGTCATACGACATGAGACACTGTTGGTTGATGCGGAGATCGCTTCCTTGGCGTAGCCATCCAATGGTGTAGGGTTGCGGGTGCGATGTTGTCGGCAGGGCTAGCCGCTTGATGACCACTGCTGAGATGAGGTTCTTCTGGCTATCGCTATCAATGATGAAGTGCAGAGGGGTGCCCTTCACCCACATCTATGAATGAAAAAGGTGTTGGACAACTGAGAGGGGGGGGGGGTGAATCAGTTGTTACCGTGCTTAAAAAATTATGCTTCTTTTAAACTCTTTGCAGAAACACTGAATGATGATCACAATAATGCAGGGAAATAAACAATGGCACATTCAACATTAGTCACATATATGAGAAACACAGAGACAGATATTTCCCGAGGAAACCCATACAAGGTAAAAACCTCTTTTTCTTTATATGATAAGTAATAGTTACATTCTTTACATTATCATACATATGAGCACCAACTCATAATGAGGCTACAACCTCAATTTTGCAAGCTGCTACTTGCTGAGAGCACCAACTCTTTGTTTTCTCTAGCACCCACTAGAAGGAAGCACCAACTCCCTGGTTTCTCTAGCACCAACTCCCTGGTTTCTATAGCACCAACTAGAAGGAAGCACCAACTCCCTGGTTTCTCTAGCACCAACTATGAGGAAGCACCAACTCCCTAAGTGTTTCTAGCACCAACTAAATGGAAGCACCAACTTCCAATCACATAGGCACCAACCTGTATAAAAGAGAATAAGAGTTCTCCCTTGCACCACCCTGCCACCCTAGTTTCTCTAGCTGCAACCAGATGGAAGCTACAACTCCCTATGTTCAAGCACCCACTTGAACCTCTGAGGACAACAATCCTCCCTACCACCCTGGATTATAAATCTTTTCTACTGAAACTTATTACAGTGATATAATGTTCAACAATTTCTTACCAGACTCATCACTGTTCTGTTGCATCTCGTTGCTCTGTCTACCTCACTTTCCTCCTGCACACATGACTTGCACTGTCTGTTCTTCTACTTTTTATGCTCTGTGCACCATTTCCATTCACTGCACAGTTCCTCTTCTGTTCAATTCAGCTGCTGCATTCTCCTCCTTCTTTTCACATGAATCACCTTCAACAACAGTGACCACAACAACTCCAACAGCAACAACAACCACATCTCTTCTCTGTACCATGTATTTATAGCTTCTGTGCACCTTGTGCATGCAATATTCATCATTCCTCTGCATGCTCACACCACGCCAATCTCCTCCACATCTCAAGTGCTCTGTCTGATCATCATCGTGACTCTTCAACTTCTCTAGTAGTTCAACCCATGTGTCTATCATCATTAGGTGTTATGCCGAGATTCCTTTTTCTCTTTGGCAGTTGAGACTCTTCATCTTCTTTGTTACAGTCGAGCACACCCTCTCTGTTTCAGCTATAGGCTCCAATGCTCATCCATCTGTCAATCCCCTCTAAGAATAGTCTTCATTCACTAGAAGAATCTTGGAGACTCTTCAGCTCCTCTGGCGATCACACAGAAGTCTCTTCAATTCTTCTGGAAGAAACCATCAGTGGTTTCTAGCAGTTACTCTGTGAAGAGAAACATTAACCCTCTAATCATACTCAGATTCACCTGCACCATTGGATTGGCTCCATGGGATCTTGCATTCATTTCGGCATTTCAACATTCGGCAATTCGACATTCGTGTGATCAAGTGTCTCGACACTCCCAGTCGTGATCCCTGAAACTCCGAAAAGGAGCTTGTCTGCACTAGCTCCTTCCCCCATCTTCCACCGATGTGACCACATGCTACTTCCATTTCACCTTTTCGGTATTTTCGCGAACTTATGACCTTCATCGACCCTGATCGACGGTCCACGATCTCGATGAATTGACGGTCTAGATCTCATCATGAATTCGCATCTCGCAATTCCTTAGATGGAGGTTCTCGTCACTCCAAGTCGCGATAGGAGAGACTCCGAGATGGAGCTTAGATCAATGGTCCAGAATCTTGGTGTATTGACGGTCCATATCTCATCATGAATTCACATTTCGCAATTCCTTAGATGGAGGTTCTTGTCACTCCAAGTCGCGATAGGTGAAACTCTGAGATGGAGCTCAGATCAACGGTCCACATTCTTGGTGATCCGACGATCCTGATATTTTTGCGATCTCACATCTCGCTGTTCCTTAGATGGAGGTTCTCATCACTCCAAGTCGCGATAGACGAGACTCCGAGATGGAGTTTGATCAATGGTCCAGTTCAAACCTCGATCTGATGGTTAAGATTGTTTCGCAATTTCACATATCGCAAATTCGAGAGGTTAGGGAACCCCTTTCCTTTGACTTTCCAGTCAACGACATGACGATCTTTCACCATGTGTCCTATGGAACCAATAGTCCAGATCTTGTCATGATTTCGACACTTCACAGACCTTGTTTATGCCTGATCAATGGTCCACAATTCTTGGTGATCTAATGGTCCAAATCTTTTCGTGAATTCACATATTGCGAGTTTAAACCTCTTTCCTTTGAATTTCACGACCTGCAAAACTCCGAAATGGAGTCTTTGTGGTGCTCTAATTTTTCACCACGCGTCCTCTTGATCCAACGGTCCACAACTATCCTTTCTGACGTGGTCTTCCATATTCACCTCCTGGATCTGACAGCCTAGATCACACCTTGATCCAACGGCTAGGATCATTTCGCCATTTCACATTTCGCGATTTCGGCACTACGCGATTTCGGCACTTCGCGATTTCGCCACTTCGCGATTTCGCCACCTTATGATGAAGGGTCTCAAGCCTTCAAGTCTCGATCTACGAAACTCCGAAATGGAGTCAGACCAACATATTTCGGCATTTCGCATTTTGCCTCTTCTTGCTCTTTAATGAATGTGTAGGTCCTCCTTGATCCAACGATGGATGTACCCCGTGCTTAGATCGAACGCCCGAGATCTATTCTCGTCTACTGCGTGCTACTCCTCTCTGAATTCATATCTAACGGTCATCGGGGATTCTGAATAAGATCCAACGTTCACTGTTGCTCCTCCTCTTCCATTATCACTGCGCTACTGATCATGCTGATCTTTGCCATCGTTGTTCTTGCCATCAATGACAAGCTCACTCCCAACTGTAAGCCTTCCAACAATCCTCTGCACTATCTCTTTTGAACTTATCGAGCTTTCTCTATAGCGTCTTCCTAAAATACTTTTGATACTTCTTCTTGTACTCATGCTATCTTCGCTGCTGTACTTGCCATCAATGACAAGCATACGATGCCTGTTAAACATTTGCCAACAATCTCCCCCTTTGGCATTGATGGCAACAAAGGCACCCAGATTCTTTTCTCCCCCTTTGACATCAATGTCAAAGATAACATGCTCCCCCTGAGCTGTGGCAGTAATTTTAGGAGGTATCAGAAATTAAGACCAACACAAACTCCCCCTAACAGGAAGGACTCTCTTATTTGAGGCCTGCAGATGTTTGTATCCAAACCAGAGTCTTCTTTTTCTAATTCTTGGACCTGTTCATCCTCAGCTTCCACTGTATCCTTTGTAGAATACTCAAAATTGCTCACCTCTCTTACTCAGACTCCTTCATCAACCTTTTCTTCTCATGAGTGGATGACACCCCCTGTCATTGTTATCTCTCTGCTTCTGACTCTTTTCCCCTTTTATTCCTAAAGGTTAACTTTCCTTGACAAGGTCTTTCCTCTTGTTATCTCTACAAGATGTCATGTATTTCATTTTGTACATCAGAATGTTGTTGTTGTGAATGTTGTTGTCCTATTTGAACACTGTGCAATTGTAGCTTGTACTTTTTTAAATAGCCCTTGGATCTCCTCATTGAATCTCATCGATCTCTATTACTGCAATTTCATTTTTCTTCCATGATGCATTCAATCCAGGGCTTTTATTTCCATATTCAATCACAAGAGAAAA
>ML820511.1:47149-98227 GCA_009831015.1 Picea engelmannii | reverse complement strand
TTGTAATGTGACAGTGATAGTGTCATTCATATTGCAAATAACTTAGACTTCCATTCAAAGAATAAGCATATAAAACTCAGGCACCATTTCATATGATCCATCTTGGAAGATGGAAATTTGAAGTTGGAAAAGATACATACTAGACAGAATCATGCATACATGTTAACAAACGGAGTAACCATGGAGAAACTGAGTTCCTGCTCAGTTTCAATTGGTTTTCAAGCATGAAGGTGAAGATGAGAAATTTTCCATGTCCAAGGTGGAGTATAGTACAACAGGTACATCAATAGTGGAGTTGTTGTGATCAGTCTCCAAGTGGGATATTGTTGGTTGTGGAGCCTAATTATCTTCTTGATTCAGAGGTTTGCTTAAGCTGTGCTTGGACCTAATTCCCTAACGGGGGGTGTGGGGGGACATTCCCCCCCCAAAATGTCATTAGGGGGGTAGGGTTGGGGGGGGGGGATGAGAATTTTTGTAGCCCCCCTTGGCGAGGGATTCGGGGGAAGCGCCCCCAAAGCGAAATATTGAGAAAAATTGCCTTGTAAAATATTGTAATTTCATAGTCCATCTGGACCGTTCATTATAAGGTCATAGATCTGACGATAGAATTTATTTTTAGGGTTTTTTTCCCTATAATGAAACCCTATTTTATGAGGGAATTGTATTGCAGCTTTTTATTATGGCTAATATTGTATTCTGAGAGAGGATACTGTGAGAGAAAGAAGAGGAAGTTACATCAAGTGTGTTGTAGGTTGTATCCCTTCATTTTGTTGGATAATAATAAGGACTTGGAAATTTCTCTGGTGGACGTATCCCACACTGGGTGAACCACATATATATGTGTCTCTATTTTATTGTGTATATTCTATGTTTTATTTCCGCATTTTTTTAATTTTATTTCTCCACAATCCTATTTTTCTAACATGATTTAACCGTTGAAAATTGCCTAAAATATGCCCACATAATCTAGTAAGTATAACACATCTTTTGGCAAGTTTTGAGAAAGTTTTAGTGGTTAAATATATTGATGTAATAACAAATTTTTTACATCCATAAGGCTGATACATATCACTGAAGCTATCTTTTTATGACAACCTTTCTTTTTGCGCTAAAGTCTTATTCTATCATTGTTGAACTAAACTAGTTTTTACTAGCTTGTCTAATGCTATTCAATTGGACTTTTAGAACTTATATTGAAGCCCTTAATATATTTTATGTGATGATATATATCATTAATTATTGTTGAAATTAGGGACAACAAGCTTAACTTTATTGTATACCTAACATTACTAAATGCAAGTGTGGATTTTCTTGTGTCTCGGGAAGGTACAAACACTCTTTGCAGGCATCCAAAGACTTGGAAACATTAAACAACCTGGAGACGAGTCATCAAAGTCATATTTCCTATTCCATCACTGACTTTTAGGGGGGTAAGTCTCTTCTTTCCCTTCCATCCATATCAATCCCCCCAGGGTCACCGAGATTGCCTCCCTAGAGTGACCTAGTCACCCTCGAAGTGTGAGACCTATATCGAGGTCACATTGGGTATAGTGTCCTTTAGTTGTTGTCATTTTGATGGTTGGTTCGGGATTTTCCCAACCTACAAATTGTGCGATAAAAGTTTGGCATCATTGTCGGGGACCTAATGACACTTTGGCAAGCTTCCCTCCTAAAGCGTCTATCCCTTAGCTTGCCTGGTGACTCCATTGAAGAACATTCCCTTTTCCACCCTTGATAAGTTTCCCTTGAAATTTGTCTGGCAACTCCACCTTCCACGTACCCACCTTTCCCTTTTTCCCCCTTTCCCTCCTTTGGCGAGACTTGATCTCACCTGGCGACTCTAATGAGGTGTCCTTTTAGTTAATGGAAATATGGCACCATTGGATGAACCCTCATCCATAACTTTTTATGACTCGAAGATGGTATTTTTGCAGATGGAAAAGGAAAAGGCTACTAATAAAGCTGCTAAGGAAATGATGAATCGCATAAGAGAGTTGTTTCCTCCCCTTGACAATGAAGAATTGCTCTAAGAACAACTATATGAAGAAATTCATCAAGAAGAGAACACAATGAGTTGTGATCCTTTCGAAGATGTTGATGATATTTTATTCCATGACCTCAGAAGTGAAGAAGTATTAGAGGAAACCTTGGATATGACAGATCCTTTTGAAAAAAAAAATGAGCAAAGAACTATGCACTAAGGATCAAGCCTCTTATGATGAATAGACAACATATGGGTGCGTCCATAAGAAGAAAGAAGAATTATGATAAATCACAACATATTCAGGAACCACTATCTTTTCTCCCACTTGATGAAGGTGAGGTTGTCCAACCTTTATTTCCTCTTGCATATGTTGTTGAAGAAGTGATCAGTCTTGATAATGAAGAATTTGAAGATCTAGTTGAAGACATCCATGCCTCTACTCCTCTTACACGCGAAGATGAAGAGATGGTCATTTTTAGTCATACTGATAGTCTTATGAAATAACCCTTCGACATGGTTGATAAGCATATAGAATTTTTCATACAGATTGGCAGACACAGGTGGGATTTTGGTCGTCTCATTTTCGATAGAGACCCCATTTATGACATTGAGGGTAACCCTCAAGAAAATGGGTTATAGTTTTCATCTTCAGAGGAATAATTTTCATGTGCTTGGGAGCCTGATGATGACATGATTACAAATTTGTTCGAGGACTCTCATCACCTTCTTCCTCAATTTTGGAGGAATACTAGGATGTGGCCACCTCTGAACGATCAAAGGCTCACCCTACAAAGAGGAAGTACTTTCATATTGAGGATTTATATAGGGATTTGAAGATGAAGAAGGCACACTTTTCTCTTTATAGACCTAAGCCTATCCCTTATCTCATTTCCTCTTCTTAGAGAAATCATGAGGTCTTCTTGGGACCTCTCATATCTTCTAATTATTCAGGAAGCTGCGATCACGAAGATGAGACTTCATCTACATATAGTAGCCCCCTTCAGAGATGAATTGATCAAGCTTGTGGCTATGACTTCAAATAGGATTCCTTGCATGATCAGAGTTGTGGATATTCTTTCACGCAATATTTTCTCCCTCCCAACCATCTCCATGCGTTTCATTTCACGATTGATTATATATCTATTTATGCTCATGATCATTATGTTCTTGACTTATCTTTGTTGTTTTACATAATCAAGCATAGGGGGAGATACTTTTATGGGATGATCAAATGGTTGCACTGGTTGTATGACTTCACCTGAAATTACCCATCACCTGATCTTCAGGGCCCCGTGACCCCCAGGTAAGTAGGCACAGGTCTACCAAGAGATGTTGTGGTTCTCATGCACTCTACGACGAGCACATGTCCACAAGTAGGAGCCATATATTATCCCCATTTTTTGGGATGACTAAGTAGATTATGTCTCGATGCCCTCAACTTGCAGATATGCAGTGTTGAGAGACTACATGACCAACACTATCCACTTGCATAGATGGAGACCCTTCTCACCACCATAGAGGCCATAGATTTTAAGATGGCATCCACCACACCAAATAGCTTCCAAGAGGCACTAGGCCTTTCTCCATGAGGTAAAATTCAGGTATTATGGTGAGTGTCATTTCAATAATTGAAGCATTTGAGTGTGTTGTATCTTAGACTGCTTTAGATTTCATGACATACGCTTGGACATTATGCCGTTTTCCCTACTTCACCTTGGTGGGACATTGTGCCCTAGTAAGTGGTCTTCCTTGGGGATGGGTTTGCTACTAGGAAATCCCTTGAAGATGCATCGTATCGTTCCCAACCACACTTACCATTTTTCATCACTTAAACCCCACATTTCCTTATCTCTTTGGATTTTAGGGTGTATTGACCAAAGAAGGGGTTGTACCTCATTCTATGGGAAGAAGGGGTTGAAGGCCCGGAGGGATTGTTGTTGGGTGAAAGATAAAATCCTATGTATAAACCTTCCAAATGCTTCACCCATGGATACCCCAAGAAAAGCAATGAAACTCTTATCTATAAGAAAATCAAGACCCACAAGAGTAAAATATATAATGCTTAGGGGGTTAGTTGGATAATATGAGGTCTCATCATGAGTCGGCCTATCATGATCATGGGTATCTAACAATATGGAATTACCATCATCTGGCCATTAAGCCAAGGTAGTGGCTCTCAGTTGCACAACTAAGATAAAGGGGGTATCATTATGAGCCAACCTTCTCATTTCCGCAAAGGTATTTGTGAGTGACAATGGCATTATCTGGACACCACACCAGGATAGTGGCCTTCAACTCATCCTTAAAACAAGACAGAAACAAATAATGGAAAAAAGGCGGCCTTGGAAAAATTTCATTGCAAATGAAGGTGCCACAAACCCGCTACAAAGGAACCCATGAATGAGACACTACAACCCCTTGTGTGTCATGAACCCTATTCCCATTGAGTCTTGATCCTTAACCACTTCATCCACTTTACATGGCTTAGAGAGGGATCTCTTGGAAACATTCCTTGACCTAGGGAAAGATATACCCAATAGGACACCTCATCAACCCTCCCATATCCAATCTTGGCAAGTTGCCTAATGACTTGGAGCACTTACTTATTTGACAAGGTAACCTTTGATGCACATGCTTAGGTGGCTCATTTATTGATTTGATTTACTCATCATGATATTTTGACTTGAGATCCTTGGAGGGTGTGCTTATTTGTCTTTGCAGGACCTAGTTGGTGGACAATTTTGGAGGAACAAGCCTAGCTTGGGTTTCTATGGGGCTTGAAGCCCATAGGTTGGATGCCAAGGGACTGCATGCCAGATAAGAGAGATGTACCTTTATATTCCTACAAGATTACTTGAGAGACATTTCCTAGCCTTCACATGCGAAACGTTTTTCCTAGGAGAGGAAAAACATCATCTTTTGGAGGCTTGGCATCATGCTTGAGGGGCTTGAGGTGGTGATGGATACACATGGAACGTTTTGAAGGAAGAAACCCTTGGATCATGAAGAAGAAGGTTGGATTGGAGACACATGGCCTTTGGAGGTCCAACCCTACCATCTCCAACTCAATGTTTGGCCTAAAAGAGCCAAAACGTCCCTTCTAAAGGGGTGATGTCACTCTTATGGTTTTCATTTGTGCAAAAAGTAGAATTTTAAGTGAATTGTTTAATATTATTTGTGTAAAGGGGAAATATTAGGGTTTTTGACCCCTAGTCTTGTGGTTTACCCTAAAATTATGTGGACAAACTATTTTGGTGACATTTTGTATAAATAGATATCATAAGATCTCATTTTAAGAACATAACTTTGTCATCTTGGAGAGGTAATTGGACTGAAATTTTTGCTTTATTTAGCTATTTCTCTCTTTTTATCTTGTGTATGGCTACTTTCTTGGTTATTTGGTTGATGGAAGTGATGGGCTAGCCTTGTAAGGTTCTTCTTTTCTATTTTGGTGGTTTATCTTAGCATTTTCCTTGAATTGGTAAGGCTTTTTTGCATTGTATTATCATTTTGTTTCAAGACAAGGTTATTTTGCTAGAGCTAGGTGGGAAGTATAAGGGAATACACCCCCACCTTAGCCTCCATCGATTTATTCTTAAATTTTATTGGCTTAACAAGGGTTTGCTAAGAGAAGTATAAGTGCATACACCCTCTTAGCCTAAACCCTAGCTAGGGATACTGGCCTTGGGGAGTAAGAGGATTTACACCCCCAGGGAGGTAGTACCTTTGGTTCTTTATTTGATTGACTCCATTAACCCAATCATTAAAGGCACTAGTCATCACTTGTTGCATTGGATATATAAAATTGTTGCTTTGGGAAACGTGAAATTTCATGATTTTGAAGTTGTTCCTAGTGGAATCAAATTTATGCTATAAATGCTTGCTTGAGCCACTAGGGCGTTTAAGTTCTCCAAGTATTTATTTCTTCTGTTACAAATTTAACCTACAGCCATTAGGGCTGCATAAAACCCTATCCAAACTCTTCAATAACCCCTAACTTAACGGTTGAAAATTGCCTAAAATCTACCCACATAATCTACTAAGTATAACGCATCTTTTGGCAAGTTTTAGTGGTTAAATATATTGCTGTAATAACAAGTTCGTTACAGCCATAAGGCTGATACATATCATTGAAGCTATATTTTTATGGCAACCTTTCTTTTTGCGCTAAAGTCTTGTTCTATCATTGTTGAGATAAACTAGTTTTTATTTGCTTGTCTCGTGCTTATTCAATTGGACTTTTAGCACTTATATTGCATCCCTTATTATATTTTATGTGCTGATATATATCATTGATTATTTCTGCAATTAGATCCAGCAAGATTAACTTTCTTGTCCACCTAACATTACTATATGCAAGTGTGGCTTTTCTTATGTCTCGGGAAGGTACACACACCCTTTGCAGGCATCCAAAGACTTGGAAACCTTAAAACACATGGAGATGAGTCATCAAAGCCATATTGCATCTTCCATCACTAACATTTATGGGGGTACATCTCTTATTTCCCTTCCATCCATCTCAATCTCCCCAGGGTCACCGAGATCGCCTCCCTAGAGGGACCTAATCACCCTCGAAGTGCGATACCTATATCGAGGTGACATTGGGTATTGTTTCCTTTAATTGTTTCCATTTTGATGGTTAGGTAGGGATTTTCCCAACCTACAACTTGTTCCTTAATAGTCCTCTAAGAATTCTAATCATAATCTGCCATTACTAAAATTGGATGTCAAGTTCGAATTTCCGACCTATAATGGAGAATTGAATTGTAATATCCCCAAGAACGAGCCCTGTTGTAATCATGTTTATGAATTGTAAATCATGTTTTGTAGGATGGTGAGCCAAGTATTGATAAGTTGGTGGGATTATGTGTTTATTAGGCCAGAGAGCCTAAGTATTAAGGCCAGAAGCCTGATTTTGTATATGTAATTATGAAGATCATTAATATAATATATGAACATCGTTGCGTGCAGACCAACCATGAAGAAAGAGTGATGGGGGACTAAGCTTCCATAGAGAGGGTAAGGGAAAAGGGGGTTGGAAGGTTGGAAGAGGGGCTAAGCTTAGGGGCTTGAGTCCTTAGGAATAATAATTTATTATTATTCCAAAAGCTATGTGAAATGTATGTTTTTATAATAAGTTCCTGGAAGGGGGAACATGTGCAAAAGCAAACACATGCTGATGGAGTGCATGCAACCTCATGGGTGACATGTGTTAGCCCATGCACATGCAATTTAACCCAATAATTGATTCATGATGGGGATTCATTCCCCATTCTTCCATCTGCGATCTAAACCAAGGATCTCTGCGTCTGAGTTTTGTAAGCCTCACGCAGCTCTGAAACCCAAAGCCTGTGATGTTTTCTTGAGAAGCCGATACACCCGCTACCCGAACTGTTGAGTCTGTGTTCGACCTCTGTGTGAATTGCTTGTCACGCATCCTACAAACAGGTGTTACCTAAACCGTGTTGTGTCTTAGTGGCCTATTGTCGTTTCCTGGTTCCACACCCAATTTTCTTGTTGTTGTTGTTGTTGTTATCTTGAACTTGCAGTAATTGAGTTGAAAACAGATTGAAGAATTGGGTTGTCAGGCCCGTGGTAGAAGAGGCAGGTTGTCATGCCTATGAGAAACTCTCTCCTGGTGAGGGAGTCTGTTGGGGAGTGGTTTTCTCCCAGGGAGAGTCCAGCACCAGCTACAGAGCTCTGAGAATTCCCGATCCGTCCTGTTGTCGAGACCCATAGGGGAGGTGAAGCACCGATGGACTGTGCTTGTGAAGGTGTATACTCCTGGGTGGAACAAACATGTGTTGAATGAGAGTCCGTGAGTAGTGGCCGTAAGAAGGCTTATGGGGAGAATCCTTCCCATTTCTCTATGCAGTTTTCCTGTAACCTCAACCTAGTCTAGCATTCCCCTACCTTGGGTGGAGCTTAGTCCCAGCTCGGGGGTGACCCACTATTGAGCGTGATGAGCAGTGAGGTCTAAGGCTGGGAGGTTCGTGGAAAGTCTGCACGTGGTTGGTGGAGTTATTACAGTTTCAAAGATAAGTATCTGCATGTGTTTAATTTCAATTAAAATGAATGTCTGTGATGCTTGCAATATTATCATGTATTCCGTTGTGATGATATTTACTGTTGATTCCATTGATTTTGTATGTTAGCAGTAATTGTATGTTTAATCTGTTAATCCATTTAACTTAATTTAAATGCATACTTTATAAGTATGAGAATGTTTCTGAGTAGATGCATTGCTCGAGAAAGTGAAGTGATGACCGGGGATGTTACAATTCGGTATCAGAGCCCAAGGTTTCAATGCTGAGCCTGGATGGGTCGGATAAGTGGTCTTTGGACCCAAGGTTTCGAGAGGAAATTGTGTCTAGAGGACTAATTTTGAACCTTAGAATGTTTCTGAGTGCCAACGGGTTACTTGGTTGTGTACGAAGCTCAGGAGAAGTAGCGGTAGAATAAAACCACAGTCGGTGTGGTATTTGACCACAGAGAGAGAGGGCACTCAACACTTGGGGTGTTGGAGCCGTAGGATCTATTCGGAAAGAAAGAAAAAACCTTTATGACCGTTAGATCTGGAGAAGGTATCGAAAGGATATCTGAGAAGCCTTTCGGGAGTTTGGTTTTTGGGAAAAGTGGGGTACGTTGAGACACAAACCCCCGAAACTCGAAACTCCGAAGTCTCGAGAAGATCTACACCATAGATATGGGAAAAATATCTCGTATGTTGGATCGAGAAGAAGAGAATAGGATAATTTCAGGAGTTTGGTTGTCGGGATAAGTGGGATGTGCTGATGCACAAACTCCTAAAGCCCAAAATCGTGAATTCCCAAAAAGCTGAAGTAGCGGGTCGGGCTGACGTCACTGGGATGGACGTGGATACATGGGATGTGTGCCATGTGTCAGTGGGTCCCAAAGGAAAAATTAGACGTAGTGGGGCCGTAGGACATTTCCTAGGGTGACATGGACCTTCTTAGGGGCAACATGTGTCACCACCGTGGTTGGTGACAACTGTACTGTGGGCCCGGAGGCTAGAAAGGTCGAAAGTCCAGAAGTCGGGAGTTGTAGAGGGAAGAAAGCGTGAGAGCCTCTCGGACCGAAATCCTGAAACCCTGAACTTTCGATTACAGAACCTTGAGATCTAGCGCTTGGTCACGAACCATGGTTACGTGGGTTTGGAAAACTAAGAGAAAAGGGCTAAGGCCTGAGTGCACTATAGAGCCGAGCAGAGCTCAGAAAATTCATGGAAACTTAACGTTTTCTTGAATCAAGTTTTTTATGAATGTTGTGGGATTTGTTAAGGAATAATGACCTGAAAAATTCCAGCTGTCTGCACATTGTGGTTGCATAAGTTTAGCGAGTTCTAGCACCAGATAGAGTTTCCACTGAGTGCAAAAGAAATGGAGAAGACACAGAATGATTCCAATTCCGAGGATGAATCAAAAGGAATGGATGTCCATTTGGGAGTTGAAGGATCGAACTCCAATGGACATGGAGAAGGGATAGATAAGGAAGGAAACATGAGGAAGATCATTGAAGGATTGCAAAAATATGCCCAAACTCGCCGAGCAGATAGGAGAAAACTCAGAAAAGATGAGGAAAAACAAGGAGAATTCAACATAAAGTTGTTAAAGAGTTTGGAGAGAATAGAAAATAAGTTGTATAAGGAGAGTGACTCAAGCAGAACAGGGAGTCACCAGAATTCTGAGGGAAGAAGGTCAAGGAGTGTGGGTAGACACCATCATCACTCCCAAGGTCACTCCGAGAGAAGGACACACAGTAGTTCAAGCCCATCCCCTACCAGAAAGAACAACAAATCTGGAGTGGATGAATTAAAGGGAGAGATGAACAAGATTAAGCCTTCTATGTTTGATGGAGAACATCAGAAGGAGGAAGACGTCGAAACATGGTTTCTTGGTATGAGGAAATACTTCCAACTACAAAATTATTCCTCTCATGTGGAAGGAAGAATTGTGATGTATCAACTAAAAGGAAAAGCATCCATGTGGTGGGATCAACTTGTGTAGGTGCAACACATTAGAGAGAAAGATATCACTTGGAAGGAATTCAAGAGGTATTTCGAGAAGAAGTATTTGCCTAAGAGATATTATGACAAAAAGATGAAAGAGTTCTTTGAACTCAAGCTAGGCAGCATGACCATTGATGAGTATGAACGTAGGTTTTTGGAATTGCTGAAGTGTGTTCCATTCATCAAATAAGAAATTGTCAAGATTCAAAGGTATATGAGTGGACTGCCACCTTCTATTGGGGACAAGATCTAGTATGATGACCCCAAAACCATGGAAGAAATGATAAGAAGAGCGAAATGATTATATGAGCAACAAAGAGAAAATCCTACCTTTCGGAAGGCTTGGGACGACCAGAGGAAGTTTAAGAAAGAACAGAGGCAGAAGGGAAACAAACCTCCCTTTTTCAAAAATAGTCCTCAAGGACAGCCATTGTTTAGAGAGCCGAGAATGGTTGAAGTAGGGGAACAAAGGACAAGACAGACGCCCATTTAGTGTTGGGGCTATCAGGGAAACCATAAGTACAAAGATTGCCCCCACAAAAATGGAAAAGTGAGAGTTTTCCATAATGTTCAGAAAGATGAAAAAATGGAGGACATGGGACGTAGAATTCCAAGGATCTATGCAGCCCTGGACAACAAGCAAGCTGAATTTCAATCTCACATGATTGAAGTAGAAGGTATGATTAACAACCAAACATTTACTATTTTAATTGATTCAGGGGCTAGCCATAGTTATGTAGATCCTAGAGTGGTGTAAAGTTTTTATTTGTCAAGAAGAAAACATGAAAAGTCTTGGTTAGTGCAACTGGTTACAGGAACCAAGAGAAAAGTCATTGAGTTAGTTAAGTCATGCATAGTGCATATGAAGGGACTAAGCACAAAGGCTGAATTGAATGTTCTACCTTTAGGGTCTTATGATTGTTTAATTGGGATGGATTGGTTGGACCAGCACCATTCCATATTGGACTGTCATAACAAGGCATTCACTTGCCTAAATGAGGAAGGGAATCGGATAACAGTCCAAGGAATTCCCAGAGTTGTTTCTATCAGAGAAATCTTAGCAATGCAGCTGAAGAAGTGCTACAGAAAAGGTTGTCAATTATTTGCAGCTCATGTGGAGGAAGCATCTAGGGATGAAGTCTCAAATATTGGAGATCATGCAGTACTAAAAGAGCTTGAATATGTATTTCAGGAGGTACCCAGACTACCTCCAAACAGAGATATTGATTTCTATGTAAAATTGATGCTTGGATAAACTCCAGTGTCGAAAGCTCCTTACAGAATGAGTATGTCAGAGCTGAAAGAGTTGCAATTGCATCTTGAAGAGATTCTGAAGAAGGGGTACATACGCCCAAGTGTGTCACCTTGGGGAGCCCTGGTCCTGTTCATGAAGAAGAAGGATGGAACGTTGAGGTTGTGTATTGATTTCAGACAGTTAAACAAAGTAATTGTTAAGAACAAGTATCCTTTGCCGAGGATTGATGACCTCTTCGATCAATTGAAGGATGTGAAGATATTTTCAAAGATAGACCTTGGATCAGGATATCACCAGGTAAGGATAAACGATGAGGACATTAGCAAGACCACCTTTAGGACAAGGTATGGTCATTACGAGTTCACAGTGAGGCCGTTTAGGTTTTCGAACACACCTGTTGTTTTTATGTGACTGATGAATGGTGTATTTAGGGACTATCTAGACAAGTTTGTCACAGTCTTCCTGGATGACATTCTGGTGTATTCCAAGTCTGAGGAAGAGCATGAATGGAATCTGAGGATGGTGTTGCAAGTGCTAAGAGAAAACCATATGTATGCCAAGTTGAGAAAATGCTTGTTTTATCAAAAGAAGATCCATTATCTGGGGCATATTATTTCGAAGGATGGGATAGTTGTAGATCCGGAGAAGATTGAGTCCATTAGAGAATGTTCAGTGCCAAAGAATGTGATAGAAGTCAGATCATTTATGGGATTAGCTGGTTATTACAGAAGGTTTATCATAGGGTTCTCGAGGATATCTCACCCTATCACTTCCTTGCAAAGGAAGGAGAAGAAGTTTCAAGGGACAAAGAATTGTGAGAAAAGCTTTCAACAATTGAATTAACTGTTAACCAGTGCTCCATTCTTGAGGATTGCAGATCCAAATGAATATTTAGCGGTGTGCATTGATGTGTGCAAAGAAGGACTAGGAGGGGTCCTCAGTCAGAATGGATTCATAATTTGTTATGAATCCGGAAAGTTGAAAGAGAACGAAAGGAACTATGCAACTCATGATTTGGAGTTGGTAGCTATAGTACACGCTCTAAAGAAGTGGAGACATTACCTCATGGGAAGGAGCTTCAAAATGAGAATAGACCACAACGGTCTGAAGCACTTGTTTGAACAGCCAACCTTGAACGCTAGGAAAAGTAGGTGGTTGGAGTTTCTCTGTGAGTACGATTTTGATATCAATCATATCAAAGGGAAGGAAAATAAATTGGTTGATGCACTCAGCAGGAGAGTTCATGAATTACATGCTATAGTCATTAGCATGTACCGAACTAATATTAAAAGCATAATTTTGGAGGCTGTAAATACAGATTTGCAGTACAGGGATTTGGTAGCAAAGCTACAACAAGGTAAGATGCCACATAAAGTGGAGAGTTATAAATTGGAAACTGATGGAATACTTATGTACAAGAACAGAATTTATGTACCTAATGTCCAGGATTTGAAACTTGTGATTTTTCATGAACTGCACAATGTGCCTTACGTTGGGCACCCTGGGTATCTTAAAACTTTGGCAGTAGTCAAGAGCCATTACTTTTGGCCAGGTATGAAGAAAGAGATTGTTGAATACATCGCCAAATGTATGGAGTGCCAGAAGGTTAAAGTTGAGCATAGGCACCGAGCAAGGTTGTTGCAACCTTTACCCATTCTTGAGTGGAAGTGGGAGGTAGTGACAATGGATTTCATCATGGGATTGCCTAGAATAGGAAAGCAGCATGATTCAATCATGGTGGTAGTGGACAAGCTTACGAAAGCTGCCCATTTTATTCCACTAAAGACTACTCACAAGGCAACGGATATTGCTGATATTTTTATGAGGGAAGTAGCATGATTGCACAGAATCCCTAAAACAATTGTGTCTGACAGAGACCCGAAATTTACCTCAAATTTATGGAAGAGGTTGTTCAAAGGATTCGAAACGAATCTGAACTTTAGCACAACTTATCATCATGAGTCTGATGGGCAGATAGAAAGGGTGAACAGAGTAATAGAAGACACGCTAAGGATATATGTGATGGACAAACCATCGAAATGGGAAGACTACCTGCACTTGGTAGAATTTGCCTACAATAATGGGTATCAAGAATCATTGAAGATGAGCCCATTTGAATCACTTTATGGCAGAAAGTGCAATACTCCAGTAAGATGGGATAATCCAGCTGACAGGCCAGTAGTTGGGCCAGAGTTTCTCAAGGAAATGGAAGAACAAATGTTAAAAATTAAGCAGAATTTAAAGTCTGTGCAAGATAGGGAGAAAAGTTATGCTAATAAGAACATAATCTAAAGAGAGTTTAAAGTGGGCAATCATGTTTTCCTGAAAGTAAATTTAACAGAAGTTCCCTGAAGCTGGGAAACTGCGCCAAGTTGGCAGCCAAATTTTTTGGGCCATTTGAAATCCTAGAAAGGATTGTGCCAGTTGCATATGTGCTTGCATTACCTGCATCCATGAATGTACATAATGTGTTTCATGTTTAATTGCTTAAGAAATATATACCTGATGCTAATCATGTAATTGATTGGAATGTGATTCAGGTGGAACAAGAAGGTGTCCTGCAAGTGCATCCTGTGCGCATATTGGACTGGAAAAACAAACAGCTCTGAAATCAAGCCATAGGGCTTGTAAAGATCCAGTGGACCTGGTATGGTCCTGAGGACACGACTTGGGAACATGAAGTTGCTATGCGGGTAGAATATCCGCATCTTTTTGAAGATTTTGGAAATCTTGTTGATGTTGTGTAAAAGTTGCACTGAGGACAATGCAAAAATAAGGGGAGGGGATTGTAATATCCCCAAGAATGAGCCCTGTTGTAATCATGTTATGAATTGTAAATCATGTTTTGTAGGATGGTGAGCCAAGTATTGATAAGTTGGTGGGATTATGTGTTTATTAGGCTGGAGAGCCTAAGTATTAAGGCCAAAATATTGATTTGTATATGTAATTATGCATATCATTAATATAATATATGAACATCATTGCATGTAGACCAACCATGAAGAAAGAGTGATGGAGGACTAAGATTCCACAGAGAGGGTAAGGGAAAAGGGGGCTAGAAGGTTGGAAGAGGGGCTAAGCTTGGGGGCTTGAGTCCTTAGGAATAATAATTTTTTATTATTCCAAAATCTATGTGAAATATATGTTTTTATCCTAAGTTCCTGGAAGAGGGAACATGTGCAAAAGGGAACGCATGTTGATGGAGCGCATGCAGCCTCATGGGCGACATGTGTTGGCCCAGGGACATGAAATTTAACCAAAGAATTGAGCCGTGATGGGGGTTCGTTCCCCATTCTGTCAGCTGCGATCTGAACTAAGTATCTTTGCATCTGAGTTCTGTAAGCCTCACGTAGCTCTAAAACCCAAAGCCTATGATGTTTTCTTGAGAAGCTGATACACCCTCTTCCCGAATTGTTGAGTTTTTGTTCAATCTCTGTGTGAACTTCTTGTCATGCATCCTACAAATGGGTGTTACCTGAACCGTGTTGTGTCTTAGTGGTTGGTTGTCATTTCCTAGTTCCACACCTAATTTTCTTGTTGCTGCTGTCACCCGTGAGTTAGACAAAAGTTGTCGTTGCTACTGTTATCTTGAAATTGCGGTAATTGAGTGGAAAATGGATTGAAGAATTGGGTTGTCAAGCCTGTGGTAGAAGAGACAGGTTTTCAGTCCTGTGAGAAACTCTCTCCAGGTGAGGGAGTCTATTGGGGAGTGGTTTTCTCCCAGGGAGATTGAAGCACCATCTACGGAGCTCTAAGAATTCTTGATCTGGCCTATTGTTGAGGCCCAAAGGGGAGGTGAAGCACCGATGGACTATGCTTGTGAAGGTGTATATTCCTGGGTGGAACATGCATGTGGGGAATGAGATTCTGTGAGTAGTGAGCGTAAGAAGGCTTCTGGGGAGAATCCTTTCGATTGATCTGTGCAGTTTTCCTATAACCTCAGCCTAGTTTAGCATTCCCCTACCTTGGGTGGAGCTTAGTCCCATATCGGGGGTGACCCATTGTTGAGCGTGATGAGCAGTGAGGTCTAAGGCTGGGAGGTTCATGGAAATTCTGCACGTGGTTAGTGGAGTTACTACAGTTTCAAAGATAAGTATATGCCTGTGTTTAATTTCAATTAAAATGCATGTCTGTGATGCTTGCAATATTATCATGTATTCCGTTGTGATGATATTTACTGTTGATTCCATTGATTCTATATGTTAGAAGTAATTGTATGTTTACTTTGTTAATCCATTTAACTTCATTTAAATGAATACTATATAAGTATGAGAATGTTTCTGTGTAGTAGTGTTGCTCGGGAAAGTGGAGTGATGACCGGGGACAATACATGAATGCCAAGAAATTGGAAAACTGGATCAAGCAGATAGAGGTATATTGTAGGGTTCAAAATATTATGGATGACGCTGCAAGGATACAGTTATCTCCTCTTCGACTAAGTGGCATTGCCTTAATATGGTGGGAGGGTAAGATGCAAGTTGATATTGTTCAAAAGGGTAAAGTAATCTCTTCTCGGGATAGGTTTACTAAGGCTATAAGGAAACAATTCTATCCATTGGCACATACACAAACGACAATGATTGAGTGGCAACATCTAAGACAGGTTAAAGGTGAGAACATTCATGCATATACATAGGAATTCAAAAAGAAGGCATTATCACTAGGAATTCCATTGTATACCCATGAAACTCTTATGAAGTATATTGGTGGCATGCACTCATATCTTCGCCAGACTATCATAATGTTTATCCCTACTAACATTGATAAGGTGTCAGTACAAACTACACATCTAGAGGCTAGTAAGGGTAAGCATGCGAGCGAATATAAGAATCCATTCAAGTTCGAGAAGAAACCGAAAGGTAAATGGAAGAGTGATAAATCATCCATAGTGAAGCAAGCTAAGGGAATACCTACATGTTCCCAATGTAATAAAAAGGGACATGAGGAACAACATTGTTGGAAGCTACATCCAGAATTATGACCAAGGAAATTCAAGGAAAAAGGGAAGCAAAAGATTGTTGCATTAGCTCATCAAGATATAGGGTCAGATTTCAGAGATGAATATAATATCATGGACATATGAAGCAAAGGTATACCATCTATCAATTCAAATTATTCAATTCAATCCACCAAAGTGGAAAGTGATATTGATCAAAAGAAGAGAAGTTAGTTTTTTCATGTGAGAGTGATAGTCAAGCATTCCAAGGTAGATACTTTGTTTGACAGTGAATCTCAAGTTAATCTAATATCTGAAGTGATTGCTAAGAAGTTGGGTTTGAAGACAACACCTCACAAAAATCCATATCCATTAGGTTGGGTGTGTGACAATGCTAAGTTGCAGGTAATGAAACAGTGTAAGAATAGATTTGCAATAACAACTAAGTTCTTTGATGAGGTCGAGTTAGATGTTGTGCCTCTTGAAATTTGTGGCATTGTCTTGGGAATCCCATATCTATTTGATAGGAAGGATGTATTCTACCGAGAAGAGAATAAATATCATTTTTTCAAGGATGGGGTTGAATATATTGTCAGAGCTCATCGCATCAAAACTAATGTTTGTTTAGTGATCGTAGGGAAAATGAAGAGACTTGTGAGCACAAGTAAATATTTTCTTCTTATGATAGTGAAACTGAAAAAATAAGACATAACAAATACTTTATCAGGTTTTCATCCAAATCATAAACAAGATTTGATCAACATCATATCTAATTATGATTATTTGTTTAAGGAACCTACAAGGTTTCCTCCTAAAAGAGAGTTTAACCATGAAATATATTTGTAGCAAGATACTCCTCTTCCAAATATTAGAAGGTACAAGTCATCAGTAATCGAGAATGGAAAAATAAAGAAGCAAGTTCAGGAGTTGCTCGATAAAGGAATCATTAGACCAAGATGCTCTCTGTGTGGTTCTCCTATTGTTTTAGTTCCAAAGAAATATGGCACGTGGAGGATGTGTATTGATTTTTTAGCCCTGAACAAGATTACGGTAAAGAACTGTTATCCTCTTCCCAGAATCGATGATCTATTAGATCAGTTAAATAATGTTGTTTATTTCACTAATTTGGACTTGAGAAGTGGTTACCATCAGATTAGAATTGCAGAAGGTGACATATGGAAAACTACTTT
Organism: Picea engelmannii; assembly: GCA_009831015.1. Taxonomy (NCBI): domain Eukaryota; kingdom Viridiplantae; phylum Streptophyta; class Pinopsida; order Pinales; family Pinaceae; genus Picea; species Picea engelmannii. The sequence goes on along the minus strand of ML820511.1, from coordinate 80,833 downwards.
CAAGACCAAGAAAGGCTTGTTCGAATGGTTGGTTATGCCATTTGGTTTATGTAACACACCAACAACATTTATGAGAGTGATGAATGATGTGTTCCGACCCTATATAGATGATTTTATTATTGTCTATATAGACAATATATTTATCTTTAGTCGAAGATGGGAAGATCATATAAATCATGTCAAGATAGTCTTTGAACTCTTGAAGAAGGAGAAGTTGTATATCAAGTTATCTAAATGTAAATTTGGAAAAAAATCTCTGGTTTATCTAGGATATATTGTAGGGAACAATTAGTTAATGATAGATCCTACAAAGGTAGAAGTCATTGTAAAATGGCCCAATCCAACTACTTCCACTGAAGTCGGGAGCTTCTTAGGAGCAGTACAGTACTGGAGAAAATTCATTGCTAATTTCTCATACATAGCAGCACCTCTACTTGCATTAACAAGTGTTAAAAATGTCTTTCAATGTGGAGACAAGCAATCGAAATCCTTCGAGACATTGAAGGAAAAGATAAGCACCACACCAGTTTTGGATTTTCCAGATCTAAAATAGCCATTTGATATTTAAACCAATGCAAGTGGATATGTCATGGGCATAGTCTTGATGCAATGAGGTAAACCTATATGTTATCATTCTGAGACTTTCACTCAAGCTGTGATTAACTATCCAACATATGATAAGGAATTGTATGCATTGGTACAAAGTGTAAAGAAATGGAAGCATTACTAAATGGGAAAGGGGACAATAATTCATACTGATAATAAACCATTATAGTATTTGCAATTACAGAACAAGATACAATAGTCACAACACTTCACATGGATGGTTTTTCTACAACAGTTTCATTTGGTAATCAAGTATAAGAATTGTATTCATAAAAAGGTTACAGATATGTTGTCAAGACCAGTAATTCATGCATCTACAACACTCAGGTATAATCCTTTAGCACATGAAAGTTATGCAGAACAATATGCTAGGCATGATGATTTTAAATAAGTATATGATGCTTTAACTCACGACAATCAACAATCATATTATTATATGCATGACAATTTGTTATATCATATTTGAAAATTATGTATACCAAGAGATGAAAGAGTAGGTGTAATCAGAGAATCTCATACATCTCTCATCTTTGGTCATTCCAGGGATGGTAAGACAGTACTGCAGTTACATAGGTATTGTTATTGACCTCGAATGAACGAGACAATTTCCAAGTATATTAAAGGGTGTGTTATGTGTGCAATAAGTAAACCTAACAACATAAATCTAGGATTATATACACCACTTCCAACACCTTCTCAACCATGGGAAAGTATCTCCATGGAATTTGTAGGGGGTTTGTCGATGTCCAGGATATGTCAAGATTGTCTATATGTCTTGGTGGACAGATTCAACAAGATGCGTATTCTAATGTCATGCAAAAAATGGGTCACAACTAAACAGACAACACAGATGTTCTTTGACAATGTATGGTTTCATTTTGGACTTCCTACATCTATAATATCAGATCAAGACTCTCACTTTTTGGGAAATTTTTGGTCTCATTTATGAAAACTAATGGACATTAAATTGAAGAAGAGCACAAATTTTCATCCGCAGACATATGGAAAGACAGAGGTGGTGAACAAAACAATGGTTGTTGGCACTACACACTATTTGTAAGAACCTAGGTTCAAGTTATATATGACCAACAAAACCCACTAGACATCGACCCTTTCGGCATCACCTGCTTGAATAGATGAAGTCTCACCCGAGGTATCTATTGGGACTGCAAGAACTATGTTTCTGCAGTAGTGAGGGAATGGGAGGTGACTATTCTGTTCATTCTTCCTTATTATTTATGTGCACGTAGTTTTATCCTTGTTTTGTATCAACTACTTAGTGATTCAGATTCATACTATCATTATATTCCAGATTACTGCATAAAATCATTGTTGTAAAAGTCATGACTATTGCATAAGGATTAAACATAACACAACTCTAATCTAATATGCATCCAAACATAATTCATAAGAAAACACATAAAATAAACATGACACAAGATTTAACATGGTTCACCCAACTCTGGGCTACGCCCACAACGACTGGCTTCTTTATTAGGCGTTTAGTAATGGTTTCAGGCTTGTGCATTGCGCTTACAAAGATATATCATGTTTATATTTATCTTATCCTAGCTAGTCGCTTGGTGGTGAAATCCTCTCTCTCTCTGCATCATCTCTTACATTTAGACATTGATTCTCTCCCTTTCTAGCCTATCCTATAAACCTTCTTACTGATAGGTGTTCTCGGTAGTTTGGAACAGACTCCACAATACTGCCTTAGAATAACCACATGGAGGAACCCCTATTCTCCCAACCCATTACATGTTTATACATACAATATAGGGCTTAAAACCCTACTGGGTTCCCTGATCTAGGTGGATATCGATGGCCACCCACCTTTTCTGGCAATTTTGGCAATTTACTATTTTTAGTAGTTTTTAACTTCTAGGGCCATTTTGAGGGCCTAAATGAAGGTTTTTCGGGATAGATCTCCTCAATGATAGCTAGAGTCTTTGATTGATCCCCAAAAATTAATCTCCTCGATGATACCTTTCCAACGAGCTATCATGCGCCCCAAACAAAGATTGTATGCCAAAGTTACTCCCCCGGGAAGTTGATACACCAAACTACCCAAAATAGGGTCCACAAAATTGTTGGCTTTTCATCTTCCAGGGTTAGGGTTTTGAATTTTATTTATGATAAAAATGCCTTTGGAGCCTCATTGTAAAATCATGTTCTTGCGAAAGCGAGTAGCGGACACATCTCTTCTCAGAGATAAGCTGCCACCATTCTAGCGAGTCTTTCACTCTGTATTTTTACATTCTTTGTACATTTTCGCTCATTAATAGAAAATTGTGTATTATTGTATCTCTATGTTTATCGTTTCATCCCTGATACATTTATGTTATATTATTGGATATCTGAGATATCTCTGTACATTGCTTTATTATATCTCCACTCTCATTTCGTGCCGAAAATAATCCGGATCATTCCCCCCAAAATCCACATTACAATGCATAACAACTCCAGTTCACTAGTTGTTCGGATTCTTTCTTCTGCTTTTTCTTCTGCATGCTTATTTTTCACCCTGACTTCTTTTCCTACTACTTTTGTGCGTCCTTCCATATTTAGCCTGTCGATTTGTCATCCTTCCTTTTTTCCTTCTTTATCCTGCTTTATTCTTCTCTTTTCTTTATTCCTTGTTTTATTCCACTTAATGTGTGTTTCCCTTCTGGATGCACCTCCATTGCGCACTCCCTAGTCTTTCTTCTTCTCCTATGCGAACCTATTTTGCACACCTCTTCTATACTTAGGATGTTTCCCAAAACTGTATCCCAAAACTACATGTGCAACAAGCCCCCAACACTAACTTGTGACTCATCCCGACCCACTCAGGCATGTTTCCTACTTCTCCATGTCGTAATGAAATTTTTGGAGGCTACCTTAGTTACCTCCAATTCCTTGAGTATTGCTTCCTTTGTTTGTGTGATCTCTTTGGCCCCCTGCATAGTCAAGCTTGTCAATTTCTCTTCTGCTTCAAGGGTTTCTTGTTTGACCTTACCCTGTGCAGTGGCCAGTTCACTAATCACCTTCATTTCTTCTTCTTGCAACGACCCTAAACGTTGTTAAAGGATCTTCTATTGATCCCTCATTTTCTCCACTTCTAGGTATGATTGCCTCTGTGCCAAAAATTTTGTCATACATTCCATTGGTGGAAGCGTAGTAACCCATTTTTAATCTTGTTGTGCCTATTCTGTTGAATTGCAATGCTTAGCTCATGCACATGTGGTTTATTTCAATTTAGCATGTACTTGAACCATAAACAATGTAGTAATACCATACACAAGTTTTGCAGTAACCAAGATCACAAGAAGAATAACCATGCACATGAACACAAGAGTTTATCCTGGAAAAACCCTTCTCAACCAAGGGAAAAACCCAACAATCCTTTGCTATATTCACAAGAGAATATCCTCCACATGCCACCAAACCCTAGCACACAAGAGGGTGATTACTTGACCCAGAAACTTGTTCCTAAGAGAGGTGCACACTTCTGTCGTACAAGTATTGCTGAAATTATGAGATGCCAAGTGAAGTGAGTGAGATCCACAATGGGGATCTCCTCCTATTTATACAAGACTTGACACAAAAATAGGTGTGTCTATTGGCACAATAGGGTCGCCGTCTTCAACTGAATAATATTATTAATCATTACACAATATTAATTATCTTTCACCTGGTGGGGCCGACTTGTACCCTTCACAACATAATTAGGGTTACAACAAATCTTACTCTCAGACAATATAGCAAGGGATCCACACATACTCTTGTGCTCAGCCACTAGGGACATGTCCATTTGTGCTCACCCATAGGGATTTCACACTCAACAGATCACTCAACTGTGTCCATAGGAGTACCATCTAGAGAACCATCTTAGGCCAACTCAACTAAGTCCATAGGAGTACAATGAAGGAGACCATCTCAAGCCAACTCAACTCAGTCTAGAGGAGTACAAGGAAAGAGATCATCTCAAGTCATCTCAACTCAGTCCACAGGAGTAGACAAGAGACCACATGTCATCACAACTCAGTCCAGAGTCTGATGTACACCCATCACATGGGCACACCCAACACATGGGCTCTCACAGATGTCTCAACTTAGTCCATAGGAGAACGATCTGGAGGATGACTCATCAAGATTCAATCATCAACACTCCCTCTCATCTAGGGAGGCATTCTCCACTAGGCCAAGTCTCTCATGGAAATACTCGAACTTTGTCATGGAAAGTGGTTTGGTGAAGAAATATGCAACTTGCTCATGTGTAGAAAGTTATTGCACATTTACTGCTTTCCTCTATACCATATCTATGATATAATGGTATTTGATCTCAATGTGTTTCAATTTATCGTGAAACACAAGATTCTCTGATATATTCACACAACTTTGGTTATCATAATGGATAACGCTAGAATCCATCTCATGACCGAATAATTATGCAAGGATCTTGTGAAGCCACACTGCTTTGTGGAATACCACACATAACGCTATGTACTCTGCTTCTGCGGTACTCAAAGAGACAGAGCTATGTTTCTTACGGCACCAAGAAACCATGGTAGATCCCAAAGTAAAACAACAACCGGATGTGCTCTTCCGGTCCACTGCGCTCCCTGCCCAGTCTACATCGGAATATCTTTGCAATCTCATGTCTACACCAGAGGCATATCTCAGGCCATACCCAACTGTGCCTCGTGGATATCTCAACACATGCTTCACTTCTATCCAGTGTGTCTGTCTTGGCTGACTTATAAAATGACTGAGTACATTCACTGCATAGCATATATCAGGTCTGGTGTTAATCAGATACATCAATGATCCAATCATCTGTCTGTAAATATGTGGAACAATCTTGTCTCAATCAGAAGAAGCCTCATTCATCTTCTTCAAGTTCATCACCATTGGTTTAGGCATGGAATTTCATTCCATCATTCTGAATTTCTTCAATATCTCGACTATATATTTTTCTTGACTCAGGAAAATATCATCAGTCCTCTGCCATACTTCTAGTCCCAAGAAGTAGTGCATCATGCAAAGATCCTTCATCTCAAATTCAGAAGTCAATGCACGCTTGCATTTTGCAATAAGACTTTTTGAACCGGTGAGGAATAGGTCATCCACATATAGGACCAAAATTAGGCACTCGTCACCAACAATATGGTAGTATAGGTTGGGATCAACAACACTCTCACTAAAGCCAAAACTCATCATATATCCATCAATCTTCTCATACCATGCACAAGGTGCCTGTTTTAGTCTGTACAGGGTTGTCTTCAACCTGCATACATGAGACTTCTGCACATTTATCACGAATCCGTCTCGCTGCTCGATGTAAAATTCTTCCTCAATATCACCATTGAGAAAGGTTGTCTTTACATCCATCTGATGTAGTTTCCAAACCATGGATGCAGCTAGGGAAATAATCGTACGGATGGAAGTATATCGAGAAACATGAGTCAATGTCTCCTCATAATCAATTTCCTCCACCTAAGAGAATCCTCTAGCCACAAATATCACTTCGTACTTCTCGACACTTCCATCAGCTGCATGCTTGATATTATAGATCCACTTGGAAGTCACTACAGACTTCCCTTCTAGTCTCGAAACAATATTCCACACATAATTCTTCATGATGGACTTACACTCTTCTGTCATGGCATATTTCCATACATGTTTATCTATTTCTTCTCCATGACAAGAAAGTTCAGTATCAATGATGTGGCTCATATATGAAACATAGCTCGAAAATATCTGCGGTCTCTTGCTCTCTCGAAATGTACCATGAGAAGTTTCATGTCCATCTGCCTCTTGTGGAGTTTGTCGAGCCCAGACAGGCCTCTTATGGCCTACTACAATATCTCTGGGAACATTAATTGGAGCTAGGATATCAACTAGATGAACTAGATCAACTGGATCAATAATTGTCTCCCTCTAAACTCTTGAAGGGGGAGAAGGTATGTTCTCGCTATCAATCTCCATATGAGATTCTCTGGATCTTCGAAATGCTATCTCTTCCTCAAAAATGACATCTCTGCTAACCTCAATCTGTCTCTGACCAGGGATGTAGATCCGGTAAGGCTTAGAATATTCACTATACCCCACAAATGTACCATTTCTTCCTGAAGGGTCTAGCTTGGTCCTCTTTTCCTTGGGTACATGAATGTATACAGGACACCCAAATATCATGAAGTGTCAAAAATCAGGATTTACTTTGGTGAAAGCTTATTCGGGAGTCATGTTCTTCGGGATGTGATGAGGACTCCTATTATGAACATACACAACTGTCATGGACTCCTTTGCCCACAAAATCATAGGTAGATTCTGATCATGTATCATTGCTTTGGTTGCCTCAATAATGGATTTGTTCTTCCTCTCTACAACCCCATTATGTTGAGGGTTATATGGAATGATGTAATCCCTCTTGATCCTTGTCTCAATACAGAAATAATTGGAATCCTTGGAGTTATACTCTCCTCCATTATATGATCTCAACACCTTGATCCTCCTCATGGTCAGGTTCTCAACCTGAGCTTTAAACTCTTGAAATCTCACAAGGACTCCATCCTTGGTCTTCAAGAAGTAAATCCACGTCTTCTGAGATTGATCATCGATGGAGAGGACATAGTACAAATATCCTCTCAAGGAAGAAACATTCATAGGTCCACAAACATCTAAATGTATCAAGTCCAAGATCCCCTTGGATCTACTATCACTGCTCAAGAAGGACCCCTTGACATTATTTCCAAGAGCACAACCTCTGCAAATGTCATCATGCTCAATATGTATCTCTGGAAGGCCTATTACCATCTTCCCTAGAGTGGGAAGGGATCTATAATGTAAATTAGAAAGTCTCCTATGCCATAGCTCACTCAAGCTAATAGTATCATGTAACAGGGCTTGTACTGGTCGTACAATCAATTTGTACAAGTTGTTTTCTCGAACACAAATCACTCAAGCATAATCCATATGAGTGTTCTTGTGCCATGAAATAAATTTCCCTTCAGAGAAAGCAACCTTTTAGTCTTTATCCTCTAAGGAAGAAATAGATACAAGGTTYCTTTTCATCCCAGTTACATACAATACCTCACTCAACTAAAGGGGTATGTCATAATCTAGTTGGAAAGTAGAAGTTCCAACTCCCTTCACAGTATATCTGGAATTATCACCAAGTACAACATCTAGACCRAACTCTTTCTCAACAAGATCAATGCGTTGATCTCTATATCTAGTCATGTGTCTGGAAGCACCACAGTCAATTAACCAAATATCACTATCTRTAGGAACCGTACCTRAGAGTGTTCATATGAAGACGAATSTTTCATCTTTTATGTCTTCATCTCTCTGTTGTGGTTCTGGATCAACATYGACAGTGGATGCAAATTGTCTTCCTTTCTTCCTGGTAGGACAATCTCTTGCAATGTGTCCATACTTGTCACATCTGAAACACTGAATCCTTGAGTTGTCTTTTTTGTGTTCATGACCTGGAGCTACTGAAGTTTTCTTTTCTTTGAATGCTTTGTTGAAACTTATTCTATTTCTTATGTTGCCTTTCCTTGCATGAGAATCAAGGGCTTGATTTTCATCAAGATGGGAGTATTGCACTCCTTTGGCTATAATTCTTGTTTCCTCTTGAGTGCAGTCTGTCCATAAACGATCAAACTGAGGTAGATCTGCTCTACCACTGATACTTTGAAGAAATGGTTCCCAATGTCTTGGAAGAGCATTTAGAGTAGTCATGACAAGTGCTTTGTTTGTTATTGTATCTCCAATGGCACCCAGTTGATCTCTGATCTCTGATATTTTCATGAAGAGGGTGACAATAGTGTCACCTTTCGTCATCTTGATATGTTGAAGTTGGTTCTTCAATGTAAGAGTTATGATTGTGTTGTTTCTCTCGAACACATTTTTAAATGCATCACAAACATTTCATAAGTTGTTTTCAAGGTAGCAATACAAGGTAGTAGATTATCTCTTACTGAATAAATGATTAGCTTTCTTGCTTTGACATCATCTGCCTTCCAATTGGCCTTCTCTTCATCAGTTGTTGATTTTGGTACAGTATTTTCTATCAAACACAATAGGTCACTCTCTTTTAGAGTGATTTTAAGTCTTGATTTCCAGGAACTGAAGTTGCTTGATCCATCAAGCCTATCTTCAACCAAAGTTTTGTTCATCATTGCTTGTAGATTCTTCACAAACCCTAACGTATAGGCTTAGAAACCCTAACGTTCCTTCAAGAAGAGGTTCGTTGGAATTATGATCTCCAACCAGAATCTCTAGAGGGTTAAAGGAACCCTATCAATCTTGCAAAAGTACCTCAACATTTTGCAGAAACCCTAAAACTGAAATTCTGCAGAAAATTGCAGAAACCCTAGGGCCAAAAATCAAAATTTCTACGATTTTCAATATGAGAGTCTTTGGAGATGCACTAACGGAGTTCGTACAGTCCTATGCAAAAATTAGCCTCAACATTCCAGTGTAAAGTGAAAAAATTAACAAAAGAAGGGGAGTCATTTTTGCAGTTGTAGCAAGGAGGTGACAGCTAGCTTCTTCAATGGCTTGTGCAATGGTCTCTTCAGGAACTCTGCTCTGATACCATGTTGAATTTTAATTCTTAGCTCATGCACATGTGGTTTATTTCAATTTAGCATGTACTTGGACCATAAACATTGAAGCAATACCATACACAAGTGTTGCAGTAACCAAGATCACAAGAAGAATAACCATGCAGAAGAACACAAGAGTTTATCATGGGAAAACCCTTCTCAACCAAGGGAAAAACTCAACAATCCTTTGCTATATTCTCAAGAGAATATCCTCCACACACCACCAAACCCTAGCACATAAGAGGGTTCTTACTTAAACTAGAAACTTGGTCCCAAAAGAGGTGCACACTTCATCCGTACAAGTGTTGCTGAAATTATGAGATGACAAGTGAAGTGAGTGAGATCCACAATGTGGATCTCCTCCTATTTATACAAGATTTGACACAACAATAGGTGTGTCTATTGGCACAATAGGGCTGATCTCTTCAACTGAATAATATAATTAATCATTACACAATATTAATTATCTTTCACATGGTGGGGCCGACTTGTACCCTTCACAACATAATTAGGGTTACAACAAATCTTACTCTCAGACAATATAGTAAGGGATCCACACATTCTCTAGTGCTCAGCCACTAGGGACATTTCCACCTATGCTCACTCACAGGGACGTGACACTCAACAGATCATTCAACCGAGTCCACAGGAGCACCATCTGGAGAACCACCTCATGCTGACTCAACTAAGTCCATAGGAGTACAAGGAAAGAGACCATCTCAAGCCAACTCAACTCAATCCAGAGGAGTAAACGGTAGGAGACCATCTCAAGTCATCTCAAATCAGTTCATAGGAGTAGACAAGAGACCACATGTAATCACAAATCAGTCCAGAGTCTTATGTACACCCATCACATGGGCACACCTAACACATGGGATCTCACAGATGTCTCAACTCAGTCTAGAGGAGAATGATCTGGAGGATGACTCATCAAGATAAAATCATCAACATGTTCCTGTGCTTCTCTTAAATTTTCCTCTTCAACCTTCATCTATGTATTTTCCAAAATATCTATCCATATATGTGTGATCTCCTCACAGAGTTTGTCACACTCTTCTTTTATATTCTTTCTATTAGCAATTGTTGTCATCACCATTCTCTCCCTGCCTTCTTTGACTTTTGGAAGTGTGCCTGGTGCACTCTGCAACTGTAGATATTCTATCTGCGATTGAAAGTCGTTGATGACTTTTCTGATATTTAAGAATCGTTCCTCCAAAGTAGATTCTATTACTACATGGACTTCTGGAATATCCTTCTATAGTTTTTGGATAGTTGCTTGTGTTTTCTACGCTATATTTTCAGCTTCATCCTTCTACTTGAGGGATTTCCTTAGCCTTTCCTTGGCCTCATTATTTTCTTTCATTACCTCTTCTACTTAGCCTTCAAGATCCTTCTTTTGTTGGAGCATAGCGTCATACTGTTGTTGCAACTGATCTCTTCCATCCATCATCTTCATGAGTACATGATGTGCTTCGTCTCCTCTATTCTTTATCTCTTGCAATAATCTTATTTGAAAGTCTTGTAGTCTTTGTATTGGTATCCTAGATACCACTATGTTTAGGTTTCCTAGTGCGTTCACCTGTTCTTTTAACTCAGACGTTGGAAATTCCAGTGCATCCTCCTCAATATGAAGTGTTCTATGCCCAACTACTAGTTGTGTTAAGGCTGGATGTGCGGCCTCTACTTCCTTTCCCCGACCTACGGATGTTCCTACCTCAGTTATGTTCTCTTTTTCTAGGCTAGCAACTACTAAGAGTTACTAGAGAGCTGCCAATTGATCCTTCACTCTCTTTTGCTGCTCTTCTTTCTTCCTGGTTGCTTCCTCCATTATTTATTTCACTGCATCCCATACCTAGTAGCCTATGCGATCCATATCATCATTAGTTAAAGTATAAATTGGGGTTTCTCTGTGTGCCTTAGTCTTCTTGCACACCCCTCCTGCTAGTTCTTTCCCCTTATCCTTCTGTTTTACACCTGTCTCAGGGAATGTCGATAGGCTAGGCATATCACATGCGCCATTAGTTTGATCATTTCCCTGCTCCTCATATGGTTCCTCAACACTCTTATTCTTCTATCCTTCCTATTTTGGTTGCCATGTTATCTCTACTGGGATTTTCCAGGCCTCTTCCCAATCATTCACTATCAAACACACATCCTCTGTCGTCAACCTGTAACTGGTTGGCAACCACTGACACGTTGGGTCCTTATTGGCCTACACATACATGTGGTGCATTCCTTATTTAAAACACATGATATCCTTATATGTTTCAACCATCTCTGTTGATATGCATGGTGTGTGCAACTAGATGCGTGATATTTTCCAAGTATACATAAAATGTGGCATTGGTTTCGTTTTGTCTTCTCTTAATCGTTGTATGCCATAAGTTGGCATATCTCCCAGCCAAATTATCTATGCCTGACGTGCGTATGTGCTGGTAGTAACCTAGATATTTCCACCCGACCAACGCGATCAATATCAACAACCATGCATAGTGGAATTTTGAGCCCTTTTTCTGGGCCCCAATACAATCCTACAAAAACTAGTTCATCAATAAGGTGGCCTAATCCATCTGAACCCTTCCAACACATTTATTTGCAGTTGTAATGACTATAGTTGGTACTTCATCCTTACGACATTTGTGCAACAACTTGCAGGAAAGTATCTGCATCGCAAACCTAACATTGTTATCATTGACTTTTTTCACGTTCGACCTCCTTTTCCCTCGAAAAGTATGGAACTTTTCCTTCATCCTCTCTGAGAGGGATCTCTCTCTGGTCTTATTGAACAAAATGGTCAGATCCTCACATAATTTTGGAAGTCTTGTAATGCATGCAATCAACTTAGTGTCAATTAACATTGGGAGATCAAGCCACAGTGTCCCACCATGGACACAACTGATCAACACCTTCATGCATGCACTAATCTCCAAAATTTGCCTAAAATGGGGAATCTCCATTACCTGCATCACAAACCTAAAATTGTTGTCATTGATTTTTTTCATGTCCAACCCCTTTTTCTCCCAGAAAGTTTGGAAATTTTCCTTCATCGACTCTGAGAGGGCTCTCTCTCTGATCTTATTAAAAAAAATGGTCAGATCCTCGCCGGATTTTGGAAGTCCTGTAATGCATGCAATCAATGTAGTGTCGATTGACATTGGGGGATCAATCCATAGTGTCCCACCATGGACACAACTGAGCAACACCTTCACACATGCATTAATATCCAAACTTCGCCCAAAATAGGGAATCTCCAACAGGTCCAGTATTATCGCCTTCTCCAAACCTATCGCCCACTATTGTGTTTCCAACAGGATTTCTCTTGTGCCTGGTACGCTCCTAGTGCGAAAATATTTTTCCTTGGCTAGCTCTGGGAATTTTTATCCATCAATGATGTCATGATCTATGAATTTGAGGCCTGCAACCTTTTCGAGCAATACTCCTTCAATGATTACACGAGGTGGAATTGGTGATGTCATAAATGAGTATTTCCCATTTGCTGGTATGTGGATTGGTGGCACATTATCCATCCTAGGTGGAAGGTAATCTCTGTGGAAACTAGCTTGTGTAGCTGAAGCTGAAGCTCCAACTACTTCCTTGACCTCTAGTGTCTCTACTAGTCATTTTTCCTGTTTTCGCGTTGTTGCAGATGAGGCTCCAACTTTTGGCGAGGCCATTTGTCTTAAGTGACAAAATCCTTTACTGGCTTGGTGTCTATTCTCTAGTAATTGTAGCTCAGCTCTGGTGCATTTAGATTAGCTCTGGTTCACTATGTTTTTCTCCTGCTTCCATGCAACAATGACTTCCACTTAACGACCTTATGTTGTTTTTGTTCCCTTTTTCCAATTGTGCGTGTCTCTTCTCGCCTTAACTACCTTGTCCAATTTGCCAATGTGGTTGATGAGTTGTTAAATAAATGCATCTTTATTACCAAATTCGTCGTGTGATTTTTCCCTTGTACTGTCAATTTGTCATGATTGTCTGCTACTTTCACCATTTAAGATTATATGGTGCCTTTATGACCTATCATTCCTGCTTCATGGTCATTGTTTCCATGCTTTATTGATTCCAATGGTCTATTCATTTTCAAACTACACAATGGTTCTTGCTTTGATATGTGTGTGCTTCACAATCTATCTCTTTTGTGTATTATTTTCTGAATTGGAGCAGTTCTATTCCGATGTGTGATAATCATCCCTTGTGCACAAGTTCTTATACCTTAGGACTCTGTAATCTTTTTATTTTTTCTATATCTACTTTTTATTTGATTCTCTTCCCTTTTCTACTTTTTATTTGTTTTTCTATGTTTTTCCTTCATACTATAGTACAACTACTATGATACATGCATTCTGACGCAACCCATATTACAACGCAAAGTGTTGGTCATATCTATAGAGTTTTAGTCGACTTCCATTCACCATTCCTCTGAGGACTTCTCCATTCATGGTTTCCAACTATGAAACACGTGTCTTTGTTACATGTTGAATCACATAGGGTCCTAACCAATGCATTCTAAACTTCCCTGAATGTTGCATGCACTTGTTTTCATAGAGTAATACCAAATCTCCCACTTGGAACTTTTTATGTTTAAAGTGTCGGTCATGCCAAGCCTTCTCTCTTTCTTTCTAAACTTGTTGATGGAAACCTGTGACAAATTTTCTTCCTCAAGTTGTACCAATTGTGCCAATATCTCCTATACTGTGCCAAAGTTTGAAAGATCTGTGATTATTGCAATGCGCAGGATAGGTAGAATAAAATCCATAGGAATTACTCATTCTTACCCATAGACCAACCTGAAATGTGTCTGCCCTATTATATTCTTACTTGTGGTCATGAATCCCATAACACTGCAGAAACTCTTAAGTCCCAATCATCTCTCCCTACGTTGCAAATTTTTGTCAAAGCATTCTCCAAGATCTTATTGAAAGCTTCCATTATTCCATTGTCTTGAGGATGATATATGGTACTATTCTAATGATGGATTTGGAACTCCTCAGTAAATGATACAATTGTATTATTCAAAAATTATGTGCCTTGATCACTGATTAATATGTGCGGACATCCAAACCTTGTGACTACATTCTCGAATAAAAATCGTGCAATGCAATCTGTAACCAATGTTACTTCTTCCCACCTTGTCAAATACTCTATCGCAGTGATGATGTACCTTTCCCCTGATCTTCTTGTTTGTGGGTTGATTGGCCCCACAAATTCTATGGCCCATTTCTCAAATGCTTGCAGCGTAACCTGTGGATTCAAGGGCATTTTGTCCTTCCTGGATGGCTTTCCTACTCTTTGACATATGTCGCATGAATAACAATATTCATTCGCATCTTTGTGAAGTGTAGACCACCTAAGCCCTGTGCACAAAATATTCTTTGTATTTTCCCTCCTTGCATAATGTCATCCTGCAATCCCATCATGCGCTTATTCAATTATTATCGGTCTCTCGTGTTCCAACACACAACATCTCAATATTCCATCTGCACCCAACTTGTATAAATTCCATGCAATCAATTCATAATCAGTTACTTTCACTACCAATTGTTTCTTCTACACAAATGTCGTATCTGATGGGGCCATACTTGTACTTAGAAACTGCATGATGTCTGAGAAGTAATCATCCACCATATTTACTGCAAATAATTGTTCATCTGGGAAGTTGTCATCTAAGTTTCCTACATTTTCTCCTGATAGTATGCACGATATATGATCTGGTCTTGCATTCAGCTTCCATGGTTTCACTACAACCTCAAAATCATATTCATGAAATAATAGTATCCATCTACATATTATCCCCCCCAACATTGGCTTGTTGACTAAGTATTTTAATGTAGAATGGTTTGTATACATCTTAAATCGAGACCCCAATAGATAATGTCTGAAATTTTGTAGTGCATAGACCATTGCCAATCCTTCTCATTCCATGGTAGTATAATTATTCTCTGTTATGGACAACTTCCTACTTGCAAAAGCAATTCAGTGATCTATGTCTACCTCCCCTGGTTGAGATAATATTGCACCCAATGCTATGGATGATGCATCTATGTGTATGTGGAACTCCTTGTTCCAATATGGAAAAAATTAAAATCGGTGCAGTCACTAGTTTTTTATTTAAGGTTTCCAAACCCTTCCGACATTCCTCATTCCATTAAAAAATTTCTTCCTTCTTCAATAAATTTTCCATCGTGTTGTGATCTGTGCATATATTTTGATAAATTTCTTGTAGTAACCTGTATGAACCAGAGTTTCCCTCAATTGTCTAACTGATGTAGGTGGTTCTAAATATAGAATTACTGCAATCTTCGCTGGATCTACTAGAAATCTATGTTTTCAAACTACATGTCCCAATACAATTCCAAACGATGCGCAAAAAATACACTTCTTCAAGTTCAGTGAAATCTGACACTGTCTACACTGATCCAACATTAGCCTGAGGACTTGTATATGATCCTTCAGTAGACCAAACATAGTCCAATCATCCAAGTACACTTCAAGGAACTTATGGATAAACTCCTTGAACGTTGAAAACACTACAGGGGAGTTCTTTAGTCCAAAGGGATTTACTGTATATTGATAACTCCCCCACTCTGTCATAAAAGTAGTCTTGTTTCGATCCTCCTAAACAATTTTTATCTGATGGTACCCCGATAATCCATCTGTGAAAGAATAAGTTTCTTGGCCTCCTATGCTCTCCATTAATTCATATGTAAATGATGTTGGGAATGGTTCATGTAAACACACATCATTTAGCTTCCTCAAATCCACGTAGATCTTGATTCATCTTATATTCTTCCCCTTCACAAAGATGTTGTCGTCCTTATACACACCTAAAAATGTGGATAAGTATCCAACCCACTTGGTGTGTCCTTAGAGGCACAAACCTAAGTCTAGACCCATTGTCACCTAAAATCTAGACCTCTTTCGTCTAGGCTCACTCCTAGGGAAGCCATGGGGGGTAGACCCTATTAAAATTTGTGAAGTTTTGTTGTTAAGGTTCTAGGAGTTAATCGAGTTATTAATTAGGGAAACCCAATCCAATCACAAGCAACAAATTTATTTAGAAAACAAAAATTAGACCAATGCCTAAAAATTAATCAAAATTGATTTATTGAAGTATACAACAAAGGAATATAGCTATACAAGGATGAAACAATGTTATGAAATATTTACACAATAAGTATGAGAAATTACTTACACTTAGACCAATTGTGTTCAAATAAATAAAGAATACTCGAAATAAAGAATGCTTAGAAACAAATATTCACATAAAAAACATTTGCTTAAAAGTAAATTGCTTGAAAAGTAAAATTTTCTTGGAAAGTAAATTGCAAAACTTGAAAATCAAATGTAGTGAAAAATGTGTAGTTTGATTTTAATAAATTTTTATGTCTCTCTTGAGCTTAGGGGGGATTGAATGTGAGAATTGTAGCAATCCTAAGCTATTGGACTACCCACAATCCTTATCCCTTCAACCAAAAGGAAGTGTTGGGTGCTCAATAAGAAGAAAAATGAAGGTTCTTCCCTAGCTCCACAAGTTAAATCTAGAATGCTTGGGCGCTCAACAAGGAAGACACGTAGTGTTGTGAAACTGTCCCCGGATTCAACCACTTCTATCCTCCCAAGTCAACTTTTTTGATGGTAGAAGAAATAATAAATTGGGTGCCTAATTAATCTAGCCACTCAATCCTTTTCCCTTTATTAGTTACCCAAGATCCACAAAGTGGAAAGGGGTGGGAATACGGGGCAGAAGGCGGGGCACCAATTTGATTACTTTGCAAATTGAAAGAAACTATCTGGCCTTCACGATATTGCATGGATGGATAAGATAAGAACTATACAAGGTGTGAACAAAATTAAATAACTTTAAATTTAATTGAAATTTAAATAACAACCTCACAACTATGGCATAAGATGGAGTACAAACCTATCGGTTTTATGCCAAGGTGGGTAAATATAAAAAATAAATTAAACTAACCTAGCCATTCAACCTTATCTTTGTGGGAGAAGTGGGGAAACAATCTTAAGCAAAACAAAAAATTAAATTATAACCCAGCCTTCACGATATTGCATGGATGGAAAAGCCAAACACTATGCAAGGTGTGGGTGAATTATTAAAACTAAGTTACAATTTACAGATTTGGAAAATAAAATAGAGAATGAAAGCCCAAGAGACTCTATTGGGCTGATTACAATGCTTATAAAATGAGAAAAGAGAAGAGAGTTTGGCACCACAACTCTTGGATTCTTCCTTGAGTCTTTTGGGGAAAAAAATGGGCAAAACTTCTCCTTAAACTGGTGAAAACCTGCAAAAGATGGCAAGCTTTTCTTGCTGGAAAATACTAAAAATGACTTGGAACAAGTTAATTTTTGTTATCTCATAAAACATAAATTATTTAAAAATATGAACTTGAAAGGGAAGATTATATTGTAATATTAGATGAGAATAATGCTAAAAATTGAAAGATTAATGGCTGGAAACGAAAACAGAAAACAAAAGAAGCTTGAGATGGTTGAACAAGTGAATTTCCATATCTGAAATCCACTCCTCCAAGCCTTTGGTAACCTGCAAATATGTAAATTCTTGCTACAAAATACAATAAGAAGGTGAGTATATCTTAATGGCTTTCAAAATACTTTCCAAACCTAATATAAATAACCCACAAAGATTAATAGCAATACTACTATTAATCTATCCCAAGCAAAATACTTTGTTTGGGTCTCCAAGTAAAAAAATGCAAGCAATGAAATACAAAAAAGAAATTGCAACAATATTACCTCAATAATAACACACACAATGGCTCCAAGAATACTCCAAGAGACACAAGAGATCCTCCAAATATTCTATTTTATTAACCAAGAAAAGATTGCCCAATGGCACCAAGAATCATGAGAGAAAATGGGAGGGAATGAGAGAGAGATGGGAGATATTTTGGCATAATAGAGTTGTTGTGAAAATATATGTCCAAATGAGGAGGGGGGGGATTTATTTTATATGATTAAGAGAGTAGATACCCCTCTTGGATGAATTACAAGTGTCATTCATCCAAGAGAGAGAGACTTAGTCAAGGAGGGCACAATTTTAGGGTTTTAGCACAAGTTAGGCTTTGAGGGTGACATGGGAAGGGGGAAAACCCCTTTACCTTTAACAAAACATGAATTTAGGCTTAAGCATAGGTTAAATTAGGGATTTTTCACCTTACTCATTTTAATTTTTACTTTCCCATAGGTTCATGAGCAAGGGGTACACAATTTTCACTAGGGAGACATGACTTATGGTTGTTGGCTTAGCATGGGGGGGTCTTCTAACTAGATTTTCACTTTTACAACTTAGGAAATACATTAGGAATCATTTCCCCGCTTTCTCTCGTGACTTTATTCATTTTTACAAAATTTGGTTTTTTTACCTTAGCCAATTAAATGTGGACTTTTGACTGACTTGGACTCCTCATGGACAATAACCTAGAAAAACTTGTCCAATTGAGATGAAACTTGGTCCAAAGGTGTAGGGGTTCATAAGCCATTTTATTTGAGTACCCACACCCCTATAAAAAAATCCCCAAGGACCAATTTTTTACATTTTACATAAAAAATAATTAAAAATTCTCAGTTTACGGAAATTTTAATTATTAAAAAATCCTATCAAAACTTAATGGAATTCTGCAAGACTCTAGGATATGTATAGCATGGTAATTTACAACACTTCTAAACCTTATTCACCCCTTGGGCTCGATCATTAGAATTCCTTTCACCACTTTGGAGGATTTTGTGAGTGAAAAACTCAAGGATAATTAAAATGGCCTGGTAGGTAAGATTAATTACCTAAGGAAAAAAAATACTTGATGAAATGACTTCCCTAATGATAAATTCCTAGGAAAATAGCTAAAAATTGACCCATTCTAACATATTACATTATTATCCCACAGAGGGGAGAGGACATTCCGAGTACATAGAAAGACGTGATTGGGGAAAAATTTCCTTGTTGAGCCATAAGTCTCCAAACATGTTGTACCACAAGGTACATATATTCATGGTACATGACGTTGACCCCTAGTCGATATAGGTGGTCAACATATGGCTCCACATGGGGACGTGTGCTCGATATTTTGGAAGGAGAGCATGTGAGAACCTCGGAATCTACAAAACAAAGTGCTCACCAATACCCAACATAAATACATGTGTAAACAATAACCAATAAATGAAATGATATTGATAATAATTACATAAATGAAAAGACTATACAATGAATTATATACATAAATGAAATAATAAAAAAATTGAAAGAATCAAAGAAGGAAGGTTAGAGATACGTTACAAAGGGTGTCCCTTTGGACACCAAATAGTTGTGTTGAAGATCATTTCAATGTGGAGCCTTTTCGCTAGCATATCTAACTTTATGTCATTCAATTGGTTGAGATGAGTTATCAGAAGACTTGTACACTTTACCCTATTTTATGATGTTCTGATGTGAACCCTTTCTCCTAGTTCTCAACCACTCGATAGAATCTTCCTTGAAACCTTTCTGATGAAGTTGTATTGGTGCCAAGCGAAAATATTTAAAGTTTGTTGATTTCAATTCTTCTTTGAAAGGATTGGAATACTCTTCAATAGGGATGATGTGTTGATTATTTTATCACAATTAATTTTCCCATCATCCTTACGATCTTCTACCAAATCTATTCCACTTTTTCCTCTTTTCTTTTCTTTCTTTTTATGCTCATCCTGTTTGTCGAAGATGTCATCTTCATCAAAAAAAATGTCCCCAATTTCTAAGACATAAGTAATAGACGACCCAAAAATTCTATCCAATTATTCCTGACATCTGACCGATTCATTTGAAAGCTGGTGAGTTGGTGTTGATGATGCAGTGCCAAATAAAGAATCCAACTTTGTTCTAGATTTTGAAAGAGTCACATCCATAACCCCTTCACTTGAAGCTTCTTCAAGAAAAATACGATCAAAATAATCCATGGTATCCCAAACATTACAAACACTTGGGAGTTCATACTTAAGTTCCTTTTTGACAAATGCTAGAAAATTAGATTGTATCTCATAACATCTCATCTCTAGCTCATGACATACACACTCATTTATGGATTTCTTATGATCTTCAACATGTTATTTCCTTTCCAATTCTCTCTTTAATCTAAACATGGCCCCATCTGGAGTGGGAATGGAGGCATAAGTTAAATACATTTTTTCATTACCCCCTAAATCTACATTTATTTTTCTTGAAAACAACATACCCCAAGCATTTGGCACATCAATCACTACTATGTCCATTTCTATCATGATGTCTAGTAAGGCATCCAAATTCACTTGTAAGCCCTTTATCAAACCATGCACTTCAATTGTTTTACTATCCATAGCACAAATGTTATGATAAGGCCTTGAAATCCTTAAATTTAATTGTTCCATTACTTTCTTAGTCATAACATTTGAACTTGCTCCAGAATCAAGCATGCAATTGTGAAGAATATAATCATTCATAAGTAGAGAAAGAAAAAATGGTTGATTCTTTTCATTTCCCCTATCCTAATTTTGCAAAATCACAGGTGCATCCTGGTAAGCTATAGTTGGTGGCCTGTCAATATTGTGCTGAGGAGGATCTTCTATGGCTTTGAGAAATTTCCTCTTCTGAGATGGGATTTTCATAATTTCTTCCACGGGGACCAATATTTTTTCATTATTCAACCACCCTCCTAAGTTAATATTTAATTCTGAATTTGTATGAACACTTGAATTAGGAGGGGGGGAGTGTGTGTATTAGACCCATCTTGATTTTTTGTCCCATATATTTGGTAAGTAAGGCCTCTATATCTATCCATTTATGATACTTACTTGGGAGTAGGCTTAGGACCAAATCTTTATGTTGCTTTGTCCAACACATTATTCATGCAGTTTACCTCCCTACTATGCTCCATCATTTCCATCCATTCATTCATGACAACATTATATCCATGACCAAAATATTAACTTGATCATGTTCTAGTCTAGATGGTTCCCCTTCATTACAAACTTGAATAAATATTTGGCAAGTTGATTCCTCATTAAATTTCCCACAAGGTCTATAATAAGGGATAACTTGGTGGTCAACCAAGTTAGTAGACTCAAAAGGATTTGGGGGTCTTTGCTCTTGAGGTGGAGGTCTCGTTTTCCACTTATCATTTGACTTATGATGAGATCTGTTAACTTGATCCCTCTCCATGGCCACCAACCTATTTTGCATGGTTGTCATTTGATTAGAATGGTTAAACTCTATTTGATTTATTTGATTAGCTTGGTTAACCTCCATTTGCTTAATTAATTGAGCGAGCTCTTTTATGACATCATTATAAGACTCTTGATTTTCCACTTTCTTCTTCTCCTCCTCATCGGGTTTGGAAGAAGTTCCACTTAAGAAACCAGGAATATTTGACTTCCTAGCATCTTGCATATTCTTATCTATCATGATAGCATACTTTTGTGCATCCTTCAAAGTTGTTGGTTCTTTATCCCTTAATTGATATCTGATTTTGCCCTCAAAGGCTTCCATATAATGAATTAAAATATATGCATCAGGCGGCTTAATATTTTGAGGGAGGCTCTTAATCAAGTCATTAAATCTCTTATTGAATTATTCCATTGTTTCATTTTCCTTCTTTTGACTAGAGCTAAGGGCATCCAATAGATGTTGGTATTCCTTCTGATCACCCCATCTTTCACTAAAGGATTTTGTGGTTTCTGCTAAAGTGCTAAATTTGTTAGGATCTTGTTCCGAGAACCATTCTGCTGCATCCCCTTCTAGAGAAAACACAAAAAGTGTCATCTTGACATCTTCATAATTGTGACCATTACACCACTTGTTGACACACAAGTTGACGTTCAAGACTAGATATAAGGGAAGCCAATAGGTATCAATATTCCTTCTGATCACCCCATGTTTCATTGAAGGTTTTTGTGATTTCTGCTAAAGTGATAAATTTGTTAGGATCTTGTTCCGAGAACCATTATGTTGCATCCCCTTCCAGAGAAAACACAAAAACTATCATCTTGACATCTTCATAATTTTGACCATTACACCACTTGCTGACACACAATTTGAAGTTCAAGATGTGATTTCTGGCACTAACAACATTGTTTCCCTGAAAATAAAGTAATTTCTCAATAACTTTGTCAAGAATAGGATGAGGATAAACTTGAATATTAGTAAAATTACATGGCCTCAATAGGTCACCCATAGTTGATGTAGGATTAGTTTTTGTAGTATTATTATGTGTAAATAAGAGATGTATATCAAATATTTCTTCTTCTCCAAGACTTTCAAGTAGCCTACGAGGAGCTAGTCTATTTATTCTCCTCCTATACACCCTTTCAGGTTCAAGAAGGGAATCAACCAGCCCTTGTGGGTTGCTCCTGGTATGATACCTCAAATAATTATCAAATGTAGTCACCACTTGGTGACTAAGCAATGTCAAATAACACAACGCAAGTTGAGATAAATTAAGGAAAAAATTTATTACTTAGTTTTTAAATAATTAATTAAATTTTGTAAATTAACCAAGGATAAGAGAATTATCCCCGACAACGACGCCAAAGATGTTGTTGTCCTTATACACACCTACAATCATGGAGAAGTCTCCAACCCACTTGGTGTGTCCTTGGAGGCATAAACCTAAGTCTATACTCATTGTCACCTCAAATCTAGACCTCTTCCGTCTAGGCTCACTCCTAGGGAAGCCAAGGGGGGTACACCCTATTAAACTATGCAAAGTTTTTTTTTTAAGGTTCTAGGAGTTAATTGAGTTATTAATTAGGGAAACCCAACCTTATGACAAGCAACAAATGCAATGATGATATTCTTTCAAATGACAAGAAAACCCTTTATTTAGAAAACAACAATTAGACCAGTGCCTAAAAATTAATCAAAATTGATTTATTGAGATATACAACAAAGGAATATAGCTATACAAGGATGAAACAATGCTATGAAATGTTTACATAATAAGTATGAGAAATAACTTTACACTTAGACCAATTGTGTTCAAATAAATAAAGAATACTTGAAATAAAGAATGCTTAGAAAAAAATATACACATGAAAAACATTTGCTTAAAATTAAATTGCTTGAAAAGTAAAATTTGATTGGAAAGTAAATTGCAAAACTTGAAAAGCAATTGTAGTGAAAAATGTGTAGGTTGATTTTAACAAGTTTTTATGTCTCTCTTGAGCTTAGGGGGATTATATGTGAGAATTGTAGCAATCCTAAGTTATGTGACTACCCCTAATCCTTATCCCTTCAACCAAAAGGAAGTGTTGGGTGCTCAATAATAAGAACAAACAAGATTCTTCCATAGCTCCACATGTCAAATCCATAATGCTTGGGTTCTCAACAAGGAGGACACGTAGTGTTGTGAAACCGTCCCCAGATTCAACCCCTTTTAGCCTCCCAAGTCACATTTTTTATGGTGGAATAAATAATAAATTGGGTGCCTAATTAATATATTCAGTCAATCCTTTTCCCTTTCTTAGCTACCCAAGATCCACAAAGTGGCAAGGGGAGGGAATATAGGGTAGAAGAGGGGGCACCAATTTGATTACTTTGCAAATTGGAAGAAACTATCTAGCCTTCACAATATTGCATGGATGGCTAAGCGAAACACTATGCAAGGTGTGGGAGAAATTAAACAAATTGAAATTTAAATAGCAACCTTACAACTATGGCACAAGATGGAGGACAAACCTACCAGTTTTATTCCAAGGTGGGTAAATATAAAAAAGAAATGAAATAAAGTAAACTAACCTAGCCAATCAACCTTCTCTTTGTGGGAGAAGTGGGGCAACAATCTTAAGAAAAAAATAAAATTATATTTTAACCCAGCCTTCATGATATTGCATGGACAGCAAAGTCAAACACTATGCAAGGTGTGGATGAATTATTAAAACTAATTTACAATTTACATATTTGGAAAATGAAATAGAGAATGCAAGCCCAAGAGACTCTCTTGGGCTGCTTACAATGCTCAGAAAGTGAGAAAAGAGAAGAGGGTTTGGCACCACAACTCTTGGATGCTTCCTTGATTATTTTGGGGCCAAAAATGGGAAAAACATTCTCCTTAAACTGGTGAAAACCTACAAAAAACAACAAGCTTTTCTTGTTGGAAATTACTAAAAATGACTTGGAACAAGTTAATTTTTTTTATCTCATAAAACATAAATTATTTAAAATATATATATATAAACTAGAAAGGGAATATTAGATTGCAATATTACATGAGAATGATGCTAAAAATTGAAAGATTAATGGATGTAAATGAAAACAGAAAATAAAAGAAGCCTGAGATGGTTGAACAAGTGAATTTCCAAATCTGAAATCCACTCCTCCAAGCCTTCGGTAACCTGCAGATATGTAAATCATTGCTAAAAAATACAACAAGAAGGTGAATATATCATAATGGATTTAAAAATACTTTCCAAACCTAATATAAATAACCCACAAAGATTAATAGCAATACTATTGTTAATCTAGCCCAAGCAAAATATTTTGCTTGGGTCTCCAAGTAAAAAAATGCAAGCAAGGAAATACAAAAAAGAAATTGCAGAAATATTACTTCAAGAATAACACACACATTGGCTCCAACAATACTCTAAGAGACACAAAATATCATCCAAAGCTTCTATTTTATTAACCAAGAAAAGATTGCCTAATGGCACCAAGAATCATGAGAGAAAATAGGAAGGAATGAGAGAGAGATGGGAGAGATTTTGGCATAATAGAGTTGTTGTGATAATAGATGTCCAAATGAGTAGGGGGGGGATTTATTTTATATGAGGAAGAGTGGATATACTGCCCTTGGATGAATTACAAGTGTCATTCATCGAAGAGAGAGAGAGAGAGACTTAGTCAAGGAGGGCGAACTTTTAGGGTTTTAGCACAAGTTAGGGTTTGAGGGGTGACACGGGAAGGGGGGAAACCCCTTTAAATTTAAAAAAACTTGAAGTTAGGCTCAAGGAGAGGTTCACTTAGGGCTTTGGAACCTTACTCACTTTAATTTTTATTTTCCCATAGGTTCATGAGCAAGGGGGGCGCACTTTTCACTAGGGAGACATCACTTGTGGTTGTTGGCTTAGCATGGGGGGTCTTTTAAGTGGATTTTCACTTTTAAAACTTATTAAATACATTAGGAATCATTTCCCCACTTTCTCTCATTACTTTAGTCATTTTTACAAAATTTGGCTTTTTTACCTTAGCCAATTAAATGCTGACTTTTGACTGACTTGGACTCCTCATGGACAATGACCTAGAAAAACTTGTCCAATTGAGTTGAAACTTGGTCCAAAGGTGTAGGGGGTCATAAGAAATTTTATTTGAGTACCCAAACCCCTATACAAAATCCTCAAGGACCAAATGCTTACATTTTACATCAAAAATAATTAAAAATTCATAGTTTACGGAAATTTTAATTATTAAAAATTCCTATAAAAAAATAATGAAATTCCGCAAAACTCTAGGATATGTATAGCATGGTCATTTAAAAAAATTAAAAACCTTAGTAACCCCTTGGGATCGATCATTAGAATGCCTTTCACCACTTTGGAGTATTTTGTGAGTGAAAAATTCAAGGATAATTAAAATTGCTTGGTACGTAAGATTAATTACCTGCTGAAAAAAAAAAAAAAAACTCGATCAAAGGACTTCCCTAATGATAAAATCATAGGAAACTAACTAAAAATTGACCCATGCTAACATATTACATTATTATCCCACGCAGGGGAGCGGACATTCCGAGTACATAGAAAGACGTGTTGGGGGAAAAATTGCCCTGCTAAGCCATAAGTGTCCAAACATGTTGTACGGAAAGGTACATATCTTCATGGTACATGATGTTGACCCCTAGTCGAAATAGGTTTTCAACACTACCATTGGACAGATCCACTCATATTCTTCTATTGATTCGATGATTCCTACATCCAACATCCTGTATATTTCAGCCTTCACCTTTTCCTTGTACCTCAAATTTAACCTGTAAGGCCTTTTTTGCATTAGCTTAGCTCCTGGTTTCAGTGGGATATTCATCTCGCCTAAGTCCCTTGCTATTTCCTTCATCTCTGAAAATTTCATGGGGAATAAATCCTGATATTTGTGCAACAAGTCTACAATTTTCTCGACTGTCTCATTGCTCCAATAATCCCCTATCTGTGCAAACTTCAAATTTTTGGTCATACCAATGTTTACCTTTCACATCTTTATTGGTTGGGTGTATGCGACGGATTCAAGATCTGGTCCTTCTACTACTCGTTCTCCTTCTCTCTTAGGTACTTGTACATTTCTGGGATCCTCTTCATCATGCTCTTCATTATCCACACTATAGCATTCCAATAGCTCATGGACAGTCAGAGTTTCTCTATGCACACTGCACACTGGTACTACCTCCATGATCCCTTCTTTTGAGAATATATTCGTTCGAATATCATGTAGTGTTGAAGTTGTTGATGGAGATCCATGTTGAAATGTAAATATGACTTTGAACCTCTGAGCCAAATCTTCCCATCTTGCTCTCTCTCTACACATCTCCAATTCCAAATATCGGTTCTTTGGAATTGTGTCCAGTGTTCTGATAAATCTATGTGTCCATTATGTTTTTGGTACTGAACTCCATAAAGTGTTGCATTTTATTGAACATGACTCATTGGATCACTCTCTCTTGTAAAATTTTTGCAATATGTTCTTCCTCAATGCCAAACCCGACTTCCATTAGTCTTCTGCATTGTGGCCATTCTTTCATGACTTCTTTGTGTGCAACCCACCAACTGGATGGATTCTCTTTTAGGACAACATCTAGTGCCAAAAACCTTTGTTGTTTGGGTACCTGCAACTCAAATTCCTTTACAAACACACTTATATCAATTAATATATCATACCTAGGTGGATCACATAGCTATGTTCCAATCCAGCGCAAGGATCGGGTTATGCGTGCACATCGTCTAGTGGAGACTTCATGCATTCTCTATTGCTAATGTTCTAAACCTTCCTCTAGGTTTGATGCACACAAACTGATACTTCTCCAACTTAGCACACCATCTACAGTAGGGTTGACATGATCATCCAACTGTGTCGTCATTTTGTAAAAGTTGGTGATTTCATTTCCTCTAGATGGCTCTATGTATATATTTCCTTCTAATGGGTCCTAGGGTGCAATAACTCTCAAATATCCAACTTCAAATATCATCTCCCTCCTTTTCAAGTTAATGACCACCTGGTTATCAAAATCCCATTCTAGTGCCATCAATGTTGGATATGGTTGACTGTCATCCATGATCTCAATCACTTCAAAGTCTGCCACACTATACACCCCATCTATGTTCATGAGTACTCCTGTCAAACGACCAATCGATACTATTTTGTGTTAATTCACAAGTCTTAACTGAGCAGGAGACCATAATAGCTTGGTTTTTCCCATCATCTCCCATGTCTACTTAGGTAAATGATTCACGTCAGATCCCAAATCCAAAACAATGTTACCCACGTCATACTCCCCAATTTGCACATCGAATCTGAATTCTTCATTGGTCCTATTCATGCATTGTACTTGATTTGCCATCCTTTGTGCGATAGGAATTTCCCTTCCTCATGTGTGGTGATAAAGCATGCCATATAGTCTACTCAACGCAGTTTCATCTTTCATTAGCTCTACACAACACTTTAGGAATTGTGTAGCATGCTTACCTTTCTAGTCGGTTTCTCTGACATAACGTGATCTCCTAAATGAGGAGTAGATGATGTTGATGATCCCCAATCATGTCTAAGTACTTCTTTTCTTGCCATCTGATATGTATCCTTTTCTTTCTGAGTATCAAAGGCTAGCATAGGCCTTGCTGAATTTCTTACCCACTGCTTAGTCTGTTTTCCTTCACTCATCATATCAACCCCTGTTCTAGCTCCTCCGCTTGTAACAACTCCTATTCTTGGTCCTTCATTGCCTCTTTCGGCTGATATTTTCTGTACATTTTGGTTTGGATTTTGGTTATGGTTTCCTATGGCCTCCCATTTCATAACTAGTTGGGGACAATATTTTATCACATGGTCCAATGCTCTATAGTATGTTCATGTTGTAAACAGATTCAAACAGTCACGGGCCAAGTGTCCTGGTTGATTACAGTTATAACACATAATCGGTCCTCTTCATCCTCTACCAAAATTTCCTCTACCAAATTTTCCTTTGTTCCCTAGATTAAAGCCTCTTTGAGTATTATATTGTTGACCACCCCCTTCTGTTGCAACATTCTCCTCTTGAATTTATGGACCACCCCCTTCTACTGCAACATTCTCCTCTTGAATCATATACATGTCTGAAGTGTGCTCCCTCACTAAGTCGAACATGTGGCAAACCTTCTCTTCATGCCCAACAGACTTGCAAAAATTGTAGAATAAGTTCCTTAGTGTAGTCTGATACTTCTGTAGTAACAGACACTCAGTTGGGTGATGGCCCCATTTCTTACATCTCTCGCAATACCCCCCTCCTGGTAATGGATTCAACACTCTCGTCACCAAATACTGTGCAAATTCTAGGCATTCATACTTGTGATGGCCTTCAGTCCTACATTTGGTACACCAGATTTTCTCGTGTTTCTCCTTTCCCTTTGTCACTTCTACTAGTTTAATTTTCATTGTATCCAATTGTGTCTGAACCTACGCCATCCCTCCACTGTCTCCTATTGGGGATGCTTCCAATTTCATTGAAATTTCCAGCACCTCGGGATGTGACACAACCTTATGTTGAATCAATGGCCTTCGAATGTGTGGTAGAAGCCATGCAATAAACCATTCCTGATGTTGTTGATCAGGGATCTGGAAGGTTGGTCTACCCATCAGATCCTTGAACCTTTGATCGAAGTCCCATACTGACTCTGTTTGTACCTGTTTAATCTCCTTCAGTGCTATGATGCACTGCGACTCCAACTTTGTCTTCTTGAAATATTTTAGCAGTGCTTGCCTTATTTATACGAAAATTTTGTCTTGCCATGTAGGTGGGGTACTCTGCAGCTTCATGTACTAGACCAACACACGACCTCTAAATGTTGTTTCCAATTACACAATATTTACAGCCTCGTCTTGGACATTCTTTGCGGCCCAAATTTTATCGCAGACAAACAAATTTTGTCCTGGGTCCTATGACCCAACTCCGTGGAACTCAGGTAGTCTAAGGGTGTTTTTTACCCCTTCCATGTTGCTTGGTGTATTCCCTCTTCTTGGTGATGTTGGTTGACTCTGACTCTAACTTTATGCATTGTTTCCACTTGTATGATTGATACTTCTCTGTCCTCCCTGGCTAACTATGATTTCTTTTGACAAGTCTTCAATTGTTATCCCTGATTGTGGTGACGCACATGGGGTCATGGATTCGACATAGGACCCTGTCTGAGTAGGACTTAACAGTTCTTCTATTACTGGACTAGACTGGGAATCCTCTTCTTCTCCTCCTATATATGGTATTTCCATGATTTGGATGATTGTGCAAGGTTCTCTCCCCTCTGGATCATTGTGCGGCTCTCCTTTCTCAACCCCAGTCTTTTGCCTCTTGTACCTCCTTCCTCTATGAAATTCTTCAAATTCATCTTCTTCCTCTTGTATACCTCCTTCAATCCTCTTCATCCTCAGTCCCTCCATTCCTTCTTCATCATTCCTTTGTTCTCTCCTACTCTCAAACTATTCTCTTGTCATCCCTCGATTCCCCTATGTGTGTGAAGCTCCTTAGCAGTCAGATTCCATTATCATCACACACTTGTCAAACAACAACATATTTATCCATGTACCCAATGATTTCATGAACCTCTTGTGCATACCTTTGAAAAAATTTATTTCCCTAATCCACTATTCTTTCATTGTATTTGTGCCTCTAATATCTTTTACCTAGATTCGTGGCATGCAACCACTCCTATTTTTTTATCTTCTTTATCCTTCCTGTAGGCCTTTTAGTCATCATTATCTTCTCCCACATGATCCTTTAGATTGTTCAACTGTTTTTTAGAGTCTTCCTTCTTTGTCACTTCCCAATGAGTCTCATGGATTCCTGAGTTTTTGTCCATCCTAGAGTTAGCTAGAATCATTTTCCATACTACAACCTTGCATGATCTTATGACACTAGGTCATGTCATTTAATAAAAACCTTATTATCCTTATTTTCATTCAAGATTGGAGAAAGGAAGTTCCCCAATGAATCGATTTAGCTCTACTCGGCCTTCCGGGTGGATAGGGTAAGGTCAAATTTATATCTATAGTCATTCTTCATTGAATTGGGACCAGACGACTACTACTCTAATTGAATATAGGGACTAGAGACTAGAGATACTATGGATTATATGGCCATGGTCCATTTCTGCAATGTTGTCTTACCAACTCAGGAGTCCAATTCCTCGGCACTGCAGTTCTATACCTTCCAATATTTTCCACTAATCTTTCTAGCCACTCAGTCAGAATAATTGGAAATTCACCAAATAAAATTTCATGTAGATATGTGTACACATACCTTTGCATCCATTTCTTGTCACTCATTTGAGGGTTTATATTTTCTTGTTGAGAAAAATCATGCTCCTTCCTTTCCAACCATTCTGAGATCTCTTTCTTAGTCAGCCTCCAAAACATCCCCTTAATCCAAATTTTGGGTCCCATAAACGAAACCATTTGTTGGCATTGCACACGATCTAGGTTCAAGTTATCTATGACCAAAAAAACCCACCAGACACAGACCCTTTCAGCATCAATTTCTTGTGTAGATGAAGTCTCACTCGAGGTATCTATTGGGACTGCCAGAACCAGGTTTCTGCAGAAGTGAGGGAATGGGAGGTGACCATTTTTTTCACTCTTCCTTATAAGTTCAATGCGCGTAATTCTATCCTTGTTTGGTATTAACTACTTAGTGATTCAGATTCATACTATCATTATATTCCAAATTACTGCATAAACTCATTGTTGTAACAATCATGACTATTGCGTAAGGATTAAACATAAAACAACTCTACTCTAATATGCATCCAGAGATAATTCATAAGAAATCACATAAAATAAACATGACACAAGATTTAATGTAGTTCACCCAACTCTGGGCTACGTCCACAATATATGGCTTCTTTATTAGGAATTTAGTAATGGTTTCGGGCTTGTGCACTATGCTTACAAATATATATCATGTTTATATTTCTCTTCTCCTAGCCTATCCACTCCACAGTGCAAGCCTCTCTCTCTCTGCATCATCTCTTGCATTCATACATTGGTTCTCTCCCTTCCCATTATCCTATCAACCTTCTCACTGACAGGTGTTCTCAACAATTTGGAATAGACTCCACAATATTGTCCGAGAATAACCATATGGAGGAACCCCTATTCTCCCAAACCATTAAATATTTATACATACAATCTAGGGCTTAAAACCCTACTAGGTTCCCCCAAAAACCCTCATTACAATGCATGACAAATTCAGTTCATTGGTTGTTTAGTTGCTTTCTTCTGCTTTTCCATATGCATGCTTCTTTTGCACTCTAACTTATTTTCCTCCTGCTTTTGCGCGTCCTTAAATCTTTATCCTATTGAGCTATCATCCTTCCTTTTTGCCTTATTTATCCTTCCTTATTCTTCTCTTTGATTTATTCCCTGTGTTAGCAACATTTCTTGTC
This sequence comes from Picea engelmannii, assembly GCA_009831015.1. NCBI lineage: Eukaryota > Viridiplantae > Streptophyta > Pinopsida > Pinales > Pinaceae > Picea > Picea engelmannii. Next base: position 48,980 of record ML820511.1, on the reverse strand, counting down.
TTCAGTATCGGGATACACAGGTCTGCAGGTTGCCCGAGGAGCGCCCAAGCGCAGCATATGAAAGAAGTCCTTTGCAGACTTAAAATCAAGCGAGCGGGCAGTTCAGCCTTAGCGGATAAGTTTCAGCGACAGAGCAGAACAACAATTGATGGGTGATTTCAAATTAACCGAGTTGCATCAAGTATAGCGCTAAAGTTTTAAAGAGGTCGATGGTCGGAATCCCTCGGGAGGCATTCACGAAGTTACGAGGGTCGTTGATCGCAAGTAGTTCAAGCGCAGTGTTGTTTCGCGAGCTCGGGGTTCGTGAATTCGAAGGATGGGCCATATCCTTTTGATTGCGTGGGATTCCAAGTTGCGAAAAGGTGTCAGGAGGGGGTCAACTTTCGCTGACCATCACGTCTCGGGACTTCGTGAGGGGAGAGCACCAAAGTTTGATACCCCAGTACGCGAAGCCGCGAGTTGCAAGAGGCGGTAGTGCCCGGGCTCTAGACGACAGTTACATGCAGAGAGCGTGGACCAGAAAGGGGGGGGCGGCAACCCATATCGCCGTCCCAGGAAGCGAGAGTTGAAGAAAAAGGGGTCAAGGGTCTCTGACTCGCGACTCGTGAAATGAAAAGAACTTTTAAAAGGGCGGGCCCACAATATCGAGGAACGGTGTCAACCGTCCATCTAAATGGGACACCTGGCGCGCACGATTAGGCCCCTCGCCTTTTCGCCCATCGCAGCTTCGAAACGCAAGAAGAAGCTCCATATTTTCCCAACGCACGAGATAACAAGAGCGTTCAGGGCCTGGGGCCCACAGCATTTTTGGAAGGATTCGGAGTCGTCAGATCCAGAGGGTGTGTGGTGCTATATTAAAGCCACCTCGACATTTCACTCATCGCAGTTTCAAGGAGTAAGAGTTAACCCCTTCCGATCGTGAACGCCGAAAGCACTTTGGGGATAAGTCCACGGTCACAGCCCGTGGCCACTTGGGAAAGAAAGGAGTTGTGTCGAAAGGGGGCCAAAGGCACCGAATTCAGTCTCCGAAGGGATCGTCTCGATCACCAGTTACCATCTGATACAATGCCGCGCCCGGCCTTCGCTTGAAGTTAATGAGGCAAGAAGGGGTGGGTGAAACCTCTCCTCATGCATTAAGTGTAAGGTATGGAAGGCCTGGCAAGCGATCTGCTCGAGAGGGTCCTATGTACCCAATTCTTCAAAGAATCCATGCCGAGTCCTCGACTGGCCAGAAGAGGTCTGCATACGCTAAATCAACATTTACTGGCTCAGCTACTTCCCCCCTGCAGAAGCCATGCGCAGTTAAGGAAGCGTCTGGCAAAGGACTTCTGCCCAGAGATTGATTGAAGAGACGCTATGCCTTGGAGGGCGAGTGCGCCTCTGTTGGGAAAATCCACCCAAGTATATGTATTCATTTTTTGGTATTTTGAAGGTATCGATCGTAGAGCGCAGCTCCCGATTGTAAAGTTTTAACAGATATCTTAGCTCTGGTTATGCATTTTGCATGTAAGCTTTCTTGTTTAATCACAGACAGCCTCTCTTTTCCCGTCTAAGTTTTCATCTTGCACGAAGAGAGTTCGTGACCGACTAATTCGCACGAATTGTGGCATTCATGTTATGATAAAGGATTTATTGTGACATTATTTTTCTCTCTGGTTTTCTGCGTTTTAGTGTAAGAAGATCTTGCGTTTAGATGTTTTCTTCCACAGTCTGTTAGGAACCCGATGTTTATAACAGACCTTTGCATCTCTCTGATACAAGTCTTCCCCCTACTCACCCTTACTACAACTCACTGTCTGAAGTTATCTAAGACCTCACTTGCCCATGCATG